>JAKSZP010010743.1:0-131662 GCA_022478985.1 Massospora cicadina | reverse complement strand
TCCAAAATGCAAGGTGAATTGGATATCAATTGACCCTGATTTTGGGATGACTATACTTGAGGAATTTTAGGTTATTTACCTGGTCGCATCCATCAGGGATTGCTCTGGATGAATTCTTAAGATCTCGTTGAGCAGAGTTGCCAAGGAAATAGGGTATCTGATAGTTGTTTAACTATTAGGTGTACCAATTGGAATTGGTCAGGTTTCATCACTGATTAATTAGGAATATAAGGAGTGAGTTGCGAGGTGAGTGATGCCGCCTGCAACTAGCAAATTGATCCATTGGTTTGCAACCTGTTTTAATAAGTAATAAGTCCCATTACCTAAGCAGATCGCTAGCCAAGTATGGTTGGTTCACTTGGATTGAGAGGAAAATGTTAGGGATACGTTTTCTGACCCTTTCCATTTAGTCTTAAGGATGTCCAATGACGAAATCCTATCCTGGATGGTGTAGACCATTACTGCTGAGATGAGTATGGGTGATTCAATGGCAATAGCTGCCGTTTCATTAAGGGTGTGCCAACAGAGGGTTGGGCGCCGAATTCCCCAATATAAATTCCCTAGAATTCACTAATAAACAATAAGATTTTGCCAGATCATAGGTTACCATATCACAAATTATCACTTTTACTAGAGCATTAGCTTAGTAAACTTTAACAGCATCCATTTTTCTATTCTTTCTCAGGGATCTTATTTCTGTGTGATAATTGGGAGACTCTTTAAAATAAAGAGTAATGTCTGAGCGGGGATCCATAGAAGAAGCTGAATAAAAATTGGGGATTGATGCCTACTGTGTGTTGAACAAAAACTAGAAAAGGGATCTAAGAGTAGATCAAGTTAGGTTTATGAGGGAACGAACCCCTATTCAAGACATCATAAGTATCTCAAGAGAAGTACTTGATGAGCGTTGGACAAAATCTAGTACTTCCATTCAACTACAGTATAATGGTTACCATACTAAAATTGAACAATTATATCAGCTAGTATACAACGCGGAGAATTGTACAAAACCCAAGCCTGTGCAAGTAATATATTTATAGGGTTGTTGGCTGAGAATAATCACAAATTTTATAAATTTTAAGAGGTGGTGCTAACTACAGGGGTGTAGTTTAGTAGAAGAACTTGGAAGTGATACCGTATAAAGGCAATATAAGAAAACTATGGATGGAGTTTGCAAACGTTAATCAGAATGCCCTGAACTCAGCAGATCATTATGAATTTTCAGCCTTGTAAGAAAGAGTCGCCAAGATGGAGGAAGGGATCAATAATGTTGCGAGTTTCAGGAATGAGTTACTTGAAAATAACGTCATTAAATAAGAAATAAGGGGACTAAATTTGAGAAGTCTTATTTCTGGAAAAATGAAGCTTGAATTGGATTGTGGTCGTTTAAGAGAATTCAGCACTAATATTGAGTGGCTGATTAAACTGTGCAAGGAGTTAAAACTCACAAATATGAATGTGAGCCATATGTGGTGACTATGCCAAAGAAAGAATTCCATACAATAATTGGGAAGATGACTACCCCAAGAAACATGCCGCCCAATTTTACCACTATTTCAGAGATGATGCCTTAAATCACTCCCCAAGTGAGCCAAGTAGCCAAACCCAGAGAGATGGCTAGACAAAACTCAGAAGAATTCATAGTGACACTGAAATTGCCAACTTTTCATTGCGATAACGCCCCAGTATTTTTCATTTGTTCAATATGACAATGTACGGATATAGTGATCATCAAAAGGCATTGACGGTGATGAAATGCCTAGATACCAATTGTCAAAACTGAGCGTTGCCCCACCAGGAGGGGGAAAGATGGTCATACGCAGAGTCCTAAAGCAGCCATTATGAAGGAATTTGGAAGTCTGATGCGCATGTCAAAGCACAAATAAGAGTTTATGGGCATCCTATTAATAAAGATGAATTTTTAGCAAGCTTTGCTGATTGTTTCTATCGGGAATTGAAAATCCTGGTTGGAGAAAAGGTGCTGGATGATTGTAATGCCAGAATTGCATTACAAGCAGCCCTTCGGCCCTACTGCAATTTTTATTGGATGATGTCTTCCATGTTCGTGACAGAAATAACTACCTCTCAAATGGTAGATAATATGAAGATTTTGGGTGCAACCTTTGATGCTCCAAAGAGAAGTCTCAAATCAAATCCAGTATGAAATTTGAATCACATAAGTGGAACAAGGGTGCTAAGGAGATGAACAACTGAACCGTGATGGGGATAAGTCAAAGACTTAAAACAGATTAATAAGAAGGTGAAAGTCTGTTACCAATGCGGAGGAAAGGGACATTTTGTTGTACATTGCAAGAAACCCAAAGATAAAATCAATGTGGTCCAAGTGAAAAAGTCCACAACTGCAAAGGAGTCAGGAAAAGGGCTTGTGGCCTAGAAGGGGAACAATCTAGAGCTGTGAAGAGCCTGATCCTCTTGATATTATGTATGAGAAAATTGTCACCAGTGATCTGTTCATGGATGAAGACGTACAGGATCAACTGAATCAAGTGGTCAATTTAGATGTGAACGCATCAAAAAGATTTGGAGTGAAGGGGATCAACCCTGAAATAATCAAAGAAGTTGCCCGTCCATATTCCTGACAACCCTTGGACAATATTGAGCTGCAGATAATCCCAAAGAATTGACTGAAGTTCGACATGACAAGACAAACCTGTAAATCCCCTTCAGCGCAATCAAGGAATTGTTTCCTGATTTATTGATGCAAATCATACGCACCTTTCAATTTGGCTAATAATGCTGCTATACACTCAGTAAAAAACTTTTACAATACTCTGAGTGTAACCATATAGATATACTAGTAAATAAAGTAATAGTTAGGGCAATGGTTGACAGTGGAGTGCCCATTAATATTGTCTTGACCAAGCTTGTGAAAAGGATGGAGATCTTGCCTGAATTGGAACACAAGAAGGAGTACGGTACAGCTGGGCCAAATACCACCATCTCATGTGGAGCGTATAGTGATTTGCCACTTCAATTTGGATCCTTGGTGGTGTCTGCACCAGCAATAGTTTTAGAAAACAAAAACTATGACATTCTGATTGGGACGGAATTTCTACAGAAGAATGGAGTCATATGTAACTTTGATGATATAACGTTGACCATATTGGGTCAGACGTTACCATTGGTCTACCAAAAGGATGGGGAAGCTCAACTGATTAGGAAAATAACCTCATCAACTTGATATACAGTGATGGAATTGTCCCAATTTGATACCAAAAAATTTCCTGGAAGTGACAAGAAAGCTAACGGAAATCATAGAAGATTTGGGAATTCCACTAATAATCAAGAATGTGAAAACCATACGACCAGGATCACAAATGATAGTTGACATGAGGTTGACATTAAAGATACTGAAGCTGCTGTATGGGGAGGTCAAAAGCCCCTGGGAAAAGTCCAGTGTAGAGCCTTAAGTGTCTCCTGGAGTAATTATGTCAGTCCATGGAGAAATTTGAGTTCTCCTGGCAATTTTAGCAAAAAACTGGTGAAGATTGAGAGGAATCAGATGGTCGCATTTATTCACCTAATTCCAATGTCTGAACTGAGGAAATTCCACAATTTTGGGACCCTTGATGAGATGGGATTACCAGCTGGAGTAACCAAGAGTATCAATCTATTAGTTGTCTATATAAACTCGCTGATCTGACAGAAGGACAGCAAGAGGAGGTGCTCCAATTGTTCAAAAATATTTGGTAAGTATTCGCCAAAGATGACCATAATTTGGGATGTTCAAGAGATGTGATCCACAAGGTCGATACCAAGAAAAATTTGCTGATCAGGATAGTTTGATTTAATGGTCAAAGGTGGCTGAAGTGGTAGTGGAAGAAGAATAAGCAAACTAGTGAAGCATGGGCTTCTAGTTCCATCGTTAAGTCCCTGGGCAAGTCTGATTACTATCATGAAGAAAAAGGATGGCTCTAATCAGGTGATGATCAATTACCAGAATCTGAATAAGATTACAAAGAAGGATTCATATCCCCTACCAGTAATCAATGATGTGCTAGATTAATTGGGAGAAGCGAAGTATTTCTCCACAATTGATCTGATATCAGGATATTGGAAAATCGATTTTCCAAGAGAAGACCAAGAAAAATGTACAATTATTACCACGCAGGGGCTATATCAACTTATGAGAACACCCCAGGGTCTGTGCAATGTACCTGAGACATTCTAGAGACCATGGATGCTATATTAAATGACTTGAAGTTGTCATGCGTCCTGGTGTACTTGGAGAATATCAATATGTTCAGTAGGACGTCTACTGAGAATTTGCACCACTTGGAGGATGTGTTCAAGGGACTGTCCACAGACAACTTGAAGATTAAGCCAAGGAAGTGTCACTTCTTCAAGGAAGAGTTGGAATATCTGGGATTCATGATCAACTCTAGTGGACTGCAGCCACAAGCCAAGAAGATCGAAGCCATAGAATGAATGGCTAGCCAAAGAGTGTCTGAGACATCCAAGTGTTCCTTGGGATGGTCAGATACTATAGAAGATTTATTTGGGATTTTTACAGAATTTCTGAACCCTTATTTCATCTGTTGAAGGATCTGAAGAAAGGATTCGTATGGAATGTAGAAGCACAGAAATTCATTAATGAGTTACACCAGTACTTAATAGATTCTCCAATTTTGAAATATCCAAATATTGATCAAGAATTTATTATACAAACTGATGCTTCATTGATGTCAATCAGCGCTATATTGTGCCAAGTAGATGAACTTCGTGATGAACATCTGGTGGCGTATGTGAGCTACACTCTCAGCCACTGAGAGGAATCACATCAAAAAATGAGTGTGAATGCCTTGGGGTCATTTATGCCTGTAAACAGTTTCAGGTGTACATCCACGAAACGCACTTCAAAGTGGTGACAGACCACTTCTCGTTGCATTAGCTTACAATTTAAGAGAACTAGAAGGACGACTGGCCCGATGGGCATTGAAGTTACAGGCTTATGATTATGAGATTGTCCACCAAGCAGGGGCTTCTCATCAGAAAGTGGATGGCTTATTCTGGTTACCAATGGTCCAGATGGTATACCAACAAGCGGATGAGTTATTACAGAGAATAGTCAACTGGAAAATTGGGAACAAGCTCTGAGAAATACAAGGTGCGCTTTGAAAAGTGATGAAAACATTGAGACTTTGAAGGACAAGTTTTTAATATGATTAATGGGAAGTGGTTACTATTCCAAAAGCCATTAGAAAGAGCAGCTATCATTCAAGCCTTTCATAAGGTTTTCAGGCATGGAGGCCTGAGAAAAACGACTGACCATAATTGCCAGTACTACTGGGAGCCAATCAACTATAATATCACTGTCTATCTAGCTTGTTGTGTGGAGTGCCAGTTGCACAAGCCACATAAGAATATGACTGAATACTGACTGGTCCACCCTAGATTTGCTTGGCATACAGTGTCCATTGATGTGATGGGGCCACTGATGATGAGCACATGGAGAGTCAAGTATATAAATGTTGCAATTGATCATCTGATGAGATGGGCCAAGGTGAAGACCCTGGTGAAAGTAGACGATATATGCACTTTGAAGTTCATTCTAGATCAACTAATGTACCAAAATGGATACCTACATGTCCTGCTGAGTGACAATGGGAATAAACTTCACATCTCATGTGATCCTGCAGTTAAATGAGATAATTTAGTTCTGAGGAGTCATGTTTGTACCTTACTGGCTTAAGACAAATGGAATGGTGAAAATGAGTTAATGGAACGCTGGCTGTGACGCTGAGGAAGCCTGTTGCCAGAAAAACTTCCATGTGGGGAACGTACTTGTATTTGGTGATGTTTGCCTACAATATAAGTTATCATACAGTGACAGGAAAAATGCCATTTGTATTGCTATATGGGAGGAAGGCCGCATTACTGCTGATCTTATATTTAGTGGTGGGACCAACATCTGGGATGATTGCCAAGCAGTACCTGAACCAATTGATGAATATCCTGATCAAAATGCAATCATAAGCATTCAATATGACTTTGAAGAGAAGGATATGAGCGAAAATGATGGATGATAAGAACTGACCAGCCTTATCAGAGTAACAAATAGGTGAAATGGTTGCCTAATGCGATATGCATGGTTTCAGGAGAAGAAACAAATTAGATGCATTGTGGTCAGGTCCATTTGAGATTATCGCCAAGATGCAACAGATGCCTACTCCATCAAGAACCTCTTGGATGGAAGGGTAGTAAATCGTTTCCATGCTAAGTATTTAAAGTCATGGATCAAGGAAGAAATAAAAAAAGAGTTACCAAAGGACCACTGAACCATTAAGTTGGTTATGTCCTAATGATTTGGTCAAGTCCTAAAAAAGACCTCTGAACCAATCTAGATTCTTAAGTCTTAAAAAGTAAGACCTATGAACCATAGAAAATTGGTAGGTCTGAGTATACCTAGGATCTAGTTTGGTGCAATAAAATAGAAAAATATGGACCGCTGAACTGAAAAAAGGTCAATCCCATGGAAAAAAGAAGAAAAAAAGATTGATAAAAATATTAAAAAAAAGAGATTATTGTAAGTCATTGAGAAAACCAAAATATTTTTCTAATTTTTATTTTTAGTTATCCTCGATTTGGGGATGATTCTGCCTATGTCACATCTTGGGAGAGGGAGGATGGATCGCAGTAGGAGTGAATAACCTGTCAAAATCTCTGTGAGATCAGACGCTATTGAGGGCTAGAGCTACACAAAACCAAGTCATTAAGCAGATGCAGATCCCTTTGAGAAAGTGACTAGGGGAAGGGAAATTGAGATGTTGGATGAAACCAAACGTGATACTCTGGAGCGGGGAGGGTAGCAACAGTATAAGAAGAGGTGACAATGAATAACCTGGAGTGGTTCTGATATGGTACCAGAGCCAGAAGATTGGTCTTGAGCGCTTGCCGATGGGCTTCATCAAGAACACAGGACATATGAGGCAGCAGTGAACAAGGTTTGCTAGACAGGGGTTTCTGAATCATGCCCCCTATCAAAGCCATCAGTGGAAGATACTAATGGGATGCACCAGAAATGAGGTAATCATGCAAGGAGTAAATGGCATCCTGCAAGCGACAACTATGAGCTTTTCAGAAGCTGAAGCAGAAAAAGAAATGGAAACTGGGAGAAGCTGGAAGCTTTGTGGCCTAACTTGGAGAACTTGGCTGGCAAATCAAAGAACATAATCTGCAATATCCCAATCTAGAATGTTTTCAAGATTGGAAGAATTCAGAGCTATGGATAAAGCCTTGGTAAATTGGGCCCTTAATTCTGCGTATAGGAGTTCAAAATATACTTGTTGCTGATGGTGAGTTTGTTGGCCAAGACAGCTGGCTTGTAATAACGTCCAACTAAGAAGAGGAACTCTGGAAGCAAATGTTATATGGTGAGGAATGAATGATCAAGAGCAAAAGGAATTACTTCTAAATGTTCAACAATGATGTTAGGAGTATCTGCAAAAGGAACCAAATCCAGGAGAGTCTCGAAATCTAACTCTGGAATTGATGTAAGAAGAAGTATTGGTCGTGAGTTGTTCAAAAATCATTAACCTGGTTTTAGTGGGGTTGATTACCATTTCTAGTAATTCCATGGAAGGACTGGCTACTGGTACTTGACTAGGAGTATGAGTTCTGGAAGGACCATATAAAAAGTTCCGTCGTACATATTGACTCAACTACTGGAAGAGCTGAAGGTCTTGATCAGACAAACTATTGAGCAGCTGTTGGTACAATGACTAGTAATTTGACATATGAGCTGGATGAGAGGGTGATGTTGGATTTATATGATAGTTGACATTATGCAGATTGAAATCAATTAAGCTCCAATTTTAGAGAAATTAATCTCAAAATTAATGGGATAAGCTCTCCAGAGAAGAATTAAGAATAATATTTGCCAAGAGTTTTTGAAGAGAAAATAACAAGGGTGAACATAAATGAGCATTCTTAATTGGGCCACAAAACGAACATTGACAGCAAGAATCTCCTGTTGAGGGCAAGGAGAAAATTAGAAAATCAAAGACGCCAGACCAAGAATCCTGAATATGGTAGTGGATCATATGCCCTGATGGGGAACCCAGATCACAGGTTTAATATTGTCATAAGTAAATTGATCAGCCCACATTGACAGAAGGTCATAGGGACCTCACTCTGAGTAGGCAGTAGCGAGGAGGAAGAGGAGGAGAGTCGCATGCCAAAGGTTGTCCTGAGCAGCGTTGAGTATTGATGACTGTTCTTCGCTTGAACAAAAAAAGTATTTGACCAAGTGTCTGAAGTGGTGATATCCTGTCCCAATCCTTTTCTTGCTATAAACCTAGGCAATAGGGGGATGTGTTGGGATTTTTGCCCATTTCCCAGCTGGCTAGATTCCAGGGATCACCAGGGTATAATTCCCTAATGTGAGGTGAAAGGATATTGGTTGACCCTGATTTTGAGGTAACTATGTTTAGAGGGATTTTAGGTTATTCTCCTGGGTCAGATCTATCAGGGATCAATCCAGATGAATGCTTAAGATCTCATTGGGAAGTTTTGCTAACGAAATAGGGGCATCTGAAAAGTTGATTAACTATCAGTTGTACTGATTGGTATCAGTTGGTTTTCATTACTGACCAATTGGGAATTTTGATAGCAGTTGCAAGACGAGTGATGCCACCTGCAACTAGCGAATCAATCAGTTGGTTTTAAATCTGCTATAATGGCTAAAGAGTCCCATTACCTTAGCAGGTCGCTTGCCAAATATGGTTGGTTTTCTTGGATCAAGAGTAAAAAGTTAGGGACACGTTTTCTGACTCTTTCCATTATAAGTCTCAAGGATGTCCAACGATGAAACCCTAGCCAGGATGGGAAAGACCATAGCTGCTGAGATGAAAATGGGTGATTCAATGGCAACAGCTGCAATTTCATCTAGGAGGTGCCAAATGAGTGTTGGACGCTGAATTCCCACTATAAATTCCCTAAAAAATTTATAATAAAAAACACACTACTGTTCACTACTTTACACAAAGTTATAAGGAGATACAGATCATCTTGACTCTCCATTTAGGTGTCACCCATCCTGAGGTTGATACAGGTGATAAGGAATTAATTGGCCAGGTGGACTGAGATCCCTGTATGGCAGGAAGCCAGAAGACCACTCTATCAAAATCCTTTTCGAGTTCTATCCTTTCTTAGGGAAATTATTGTTGTGTGCTCTAATTTGGAGACTCTTTATATATAAATAGTAAGGATCTGAGCTGGGATCCAGAGAAGAAGCTGAATACAATAAGGGATTGCTGCCAACAGTGTTAAACAAGAGAAACCGTGAACAGGAATCTGAGCATGGATTGAGTTAGGAGGTACTTGGGAAAAAATCCTATTCAGGGCAACAAAAGTTTTTTTAAAGGAAATACTGGTTGAGCGTCGAACTGAGATCTGATACTTCAATTCAAGTACCAATAATAGTAGCAATACTATTATCAACAATTGTATCAACTGCTATCATACAACGCGGAGAATTGCACAAAACCCAAACTTAAGCGGTTAATATATTTATAGGGGTTATTAACTGAGAATAATCAGAAAATCTATAAATTTTAACATACGCTAACTGAAAAATACTCTTTCTAAATTGTTCTGGTCACTTTCAATTAAAAAAGTAATTCTTGGACAAAAGAAAAAAGCTATATATGTCAAAATTAATTCTAATTTATGAGATTAACCATCTTTATGTAATGAAGTTTCTGATTACTCAGTATCTTTGTCAGATACCTGTGACTATGGTTCATTTCTTTTATATAAAATACTTTGTTAGTCATTGTAAATTGTGAGCTTCTCTTACATTAAATCCCAGCGTACTAATAAGTTTGATAATATAGAGAATATAAGGCTAAAATATACTCACAACGCTATATATAACTATTGTAAACTGTACATTATCTATTCTCAAAAAGAATCATGTAGTGTGCAACTAAAATGTTGTTACCTCTTCTTTATTTAGTTGAAGGTTCATTTTAACTTTCTAAGTCAAATATATATTTTAAGTTGTAGCTAAAAGTCAAAAAAATATTACTTATAGAAACTACCTTTTTTGGTATTAGTGGGACCCAACCCAAGAGGGTCAGCAACGTGTCTTTATATGTAGGTGCCAAATAATACAAGATAATAAATTTTAAATATATGCCTCAGCGGATAACCTAATATACCATTGCAGATGAGGAAGGAAAGTCAGGGTGATTATGGTCAGCGTGGACGTGAGGGATATTGTAGGACGGACAATGTGGGAGTGGGATAATTGGCGGTATAGGCGATAAGGCAAAGAACTTCATATTAAGTTTATCCATAATGCATGTGGTGTGCATTAAATAATGTACTGACCAGGCTTATCCAGCATATTTTACAGGCTAAGGAACACAAGTAAAGCTCTTAAGTTGTTGGCATGTTTGGGGTTATTTAAGCTATTTAGGACAGCTTGGCTGCATTGGCACATTCATGGTCAATGGTGAATGCAAGCTTTTTAAAGTAATTTTGGGCACCCTCTGAAAACCTGATGTGAAAAGTGTCGGAGAATCCCGTTAATAAGCGGCTTTAAGTCTGAGTGGAGGCTTAGCGTGGGGAACATTGGCAGAGGCAGCAACTGCTTCTATGGAGAGCTGATAATGGGTCTGATATGGTGGGAAGCCTGGTTTGGGCAGAAGCAGTATAGAAAGGTGAGTTTGGGAGGCTGGAAGAACTCTGTCCATCAGACTCAAGTTTCTTGTAAAAAGTTCATTGGTATTCTCAGTAACCCATTCAAGACAATTAGATGGGTTAATTTGGGCAAGATTAGGTCAGCCATGAGAGTTTGTTAGTTGGATTTTGGAGCAATGATCTTCAAACCTCTGTCCAGAGCATTTGACAGTAGTACTAGAAGGGATTAACTCCTAAACATTTTAGGTTGATCTTATCTGATTGGCTGCCACTGGAGTAGCTGCAGCTGCAGAAGTTAAGTGAGAGAGAGAAAGGATCAATCCCCCTCTAGTTACCACCTTAAAGTTTACAAAAAACTACTTTTGTCTACTATAGTAAAGAAACATATTCATATTTTCAGCGTCATATAGGTCTTTTTACTGGCCTGGTAACGTGTCATTGTAAGATATATAGCCTAAAAACTCTATTGAAAAACAATCTAGACTTTTGAGAACAAATAATTTTTGCAAAGAAATGGTGCAACACTAAGTTTACTTTATTTAGATATATGCCATCTTACATGCATGGCCCTTGAACTTTTATGATGGAACAATGCCTACTAATGGTAGATTCTAATAATTTTGTTTGCCATATTACAAAATGACATTATCATTTCTAACATATGTTCAAATTTTTATATAATTTCATACTTTATGAGATTATTTAATCAATAACTAAAACATCTATGTCTTTAATAATTTTTCCAATACTCTTATGTTGTCTTTATGGTCTATTGTAAGTTCTTAAATTCATTTATTATTTATTAAGAGCTCACTTGTTGTTGTAACACCTAGTATAGATAAAGAGTAAAAAGTTCTTAAATTTGGGTTGATTGAAATCTTAGAAAAGAGATAAGGTTATATCACAGATACCTTATATAATGGTGTGGGGCTAAATGATGAAGTCTAAAGTAATCCTACCAACAATGATTTTACAAAAAACTAGATTTATGTAAGCTATAACAATTCTTGTAATCTACTATATACCCATTATTGCCAGATTGTAATTGAAAAAATCTGAAACGCCCTTGGTTTTATTTTAAAATGCAAATTATGAGGTATTCAAAGGTATTGGTATAAATTGTCTTAAGATAATCTAGGGCTCTTTTAAAGTATATATTATAATTTTGGCTTTTAGCATACAACTATTTGTTTGAATTTTTTATGTCTACTTTTATTAATAATTGATTTGTTACATAACTAAGTAGTAGACTTTTCTTTCTCGTTGCAATCACTAATGAAACTGATTTGATTCAAGACTTGGTAATTTTGATAATCTTTTTAAGGAGATTAGTGTGCACCCAATGTTGGGTAGAAGTTGGTGTAGCATTGTAAAGAGCACAGGATCAGTCTTCGCACTGGCCAGAGTTAGAAAACGCCCCAGCCAACACCAGTGGCCAGGAAAAAACTAAGAAAGTGGTGGTGAGTATATCGCCAAAGATTTTAGCTTGGCAAACTTAATGCAACTAATACATCAAAACTCCACATTCCCAGACCCAGTCATCAGCGGAGCATCTGCTTCAATTTTTTGATATTAATTTGACGGCACTGTGGGAAAGGTTCTGCAGTGATGTACACAAACACTTCCAATCTGTCAGGTATGTAACACCTCATTTTAAGACCTTGGGTTGGCTAGACCTTGGGTTTGAAACTGTGCAAGCAGCGGATGAAGCTACACAGGTGCGTGTGGTGGTAGATCCTCAAAATGGTCAATGGGTGGTTAAAATGAAGCGCACTGGTTGGACCAGATCTAAAAATTTTTTTGTTACTTTCAACTTTCTCCCCACTACGGTGAACCTTATAGGTCTCAAACGTTGCCTCTTGGTTGGATTAAAAAGTTATAGGGGAATTACACTCTTTCAGAATGCAGCGCTTCATTCTTATGCCAGAGCTTAGCATTGGCAAAGCAATTACAGTGATCAACCCATCCGTGGTCATTGTGGAATACTTGACCCAAATTCCACACACTGCAGTGCTCAATATTGATGGGAAAAATTTGCCCATTCTGCATTATGGTGTATAGTGCACCTCTATATGCACTTTCTGTCATGCTTTTGGCCATAAATACACACACCTGAACCTCCAAAGAGGGCATTACACAGAATGAAATCCTTCCTGATGCAATGGGAAGCACCGACTCACATTATGAACTAGTTGTCATGGTTAAATGACATCATAGTGGGGACTGACCCTAAAGATAAGGCTGGGCGACAGGAGGCCCAGAAGGTGAAGCTTCAGGCCCTCCCTGACCTCAGGCACACACTAGACTAACGCTGGGTACAAGCCAAGTATTCCCAGGTTGGTACTAGTGAAGTGCCTAACGCCCAGCCCCTTACGTTGGCCCAGGTATTAAAACGGATGGTTTACACAATTAACGCGGACTGTTCAATTTGGTTAGTTGAGGAATGAGGATTTTAAACTAGTTACATTTATGAAATCACACATTTGGGGAAGATCCAACTTCAATCAAGTACTTGAGTGAAGTTGGTTTCAGTGTTTTCTACCAATTCAGATGGTAGTGTTTGCCTATTGGTGGATTGGTGCTTGGGACCACTTTGGCAGACCCTGAATTCCCCTGACAAAGTTTAGATATTAATTTAAGGCAAGACAACCAGGGGACGGACATTACCAAAGCTAAAAGTAGACTAAAACTAATCGTAACTACTTAGCTTAAACAAAACGCCCTAATGAGCGGATTGAGTGAAACGCTTTAAAAACCAACCAACCAGGTGGGCAGCGGAAACCGCTTAATCCTCCATGGCGGAAGGGGAGGGGGGTCAAGGGGCTCATATTTGGCGTCCTCTTCAGCAGCAGCTTCTTCCTTTCATAGTAGAGTGCATGTCACAGCAGACAGTAATGGCGTTAAGGCATCTGCAGCATGAGGTTTAAATTCTCTAATAATTGGGATTTCATTGATATTGCTCGCTAAATAAATGTCAAAGAGATATTTGGTTAAAGCTTTTTCAGCTTTGATGCAGGCGTCTGGGAGTTTTACTAGTGGGCAATGTTTGTGCAGGTTATTTTTGCCTTTGGATTCCGTGCTATAGTTGCCACGTTCTAGATAGCATCATTTACATTTTTGTGTAGCTTGTTCACTGTGATTTTACATTTTGGGGTTAGGGTTGTGGGAATAACAGGAGGTGGAATTACTCCTGTGATTATCGCTACTGATTTAGCTACAGCTTTTGCAGGGGGAGACAATCTGGTGTTGCAGCTGCTTTGACTGCAAGCTGGTGATCACTACAAAATGAATTGCATTTGGCTGTGGAGTATAAAGTCAAGGGGGGTATCTGGCATCCCATTCTGCATTAATGAACTGATCAATTTGCAGAGATGGTTCTTCAATGAACTTACCTGATTCGTCAATTTCAGCAATAATTCCCATGGGTTTTACTTGAATTGGATTAGGAATCAACGTACAGTTGAGGTTTGCAGATTCATTTGAGGAAGCATGAGATCAAACTGGGATCCAATCAAATGCTTGATTAGCAAATTATTTATGGCATTGGAGTGAGGAGGAGGCTGATTGGTGGCTGCAGGTCCAGATGCAGCAACAGACTTTGGGGGTGGGGGAGATAGGATTGTGCCCCATACCAGAAATTGTACAGGGTGGGCAGTGGATTGGAGGTTGGTGGATGAGTCATCCAACCCACCGGAAGTGGTTGAGGAGGGGCACTTGCATTTTAAGTGATCTAACTCAAAACATGATGGACAGATTATCCACCCACCCTCAACGTGGGCCCAAAATGGATGGTCGGGCACTGAGGGAATAATGGTGCACAGTGGAATTGACAACGCGATTTTATTAAATTCAGGGTTGATCATGGCATACACCTGAGGCCCAGCGAGTCGTGTGGCCCCATTTGGGACCACAAGTTGTAATTTGGGGTTGGAGCCATAGGCTGCAAAACCGCCCATCAGCTCCTGCTGGAGCACTTCAGGGGGAGGTGGGTGGTCAAGCCAGCAAACTGAACCACCAAAGTGGTGTCCGCTGGGAGTCAAGTCTGAGTTGTGGTGGAGGGGTGCCTTGGAATACCAGGGGCACAGTTGCTGAAGTGGCAGCATCAGCTTTGCAGGTGAATCTGAGGTTTAAATACCCCTTGTAGGGGTGGAAATCAATAAAAATGGTAGGTGTCATCACCGCCTGTGCCATTTTGGTAGAGGCTTGGTCATGGTATGGAAATAGTTTCCCATATTTGACCCTTAGGCTGTAGCGCATGTTGCTCCAGGGGAGCACTAGGGGGCAGCGAGGTACCACTTGGGTATGAGCAAGGTGGCATCTAGGTCCTTAGGCGGAACAAATCGTCCCATAGGTTTGGAATGACTAGGTGAATCAGTCCTAGCGCGTTTTCCTGCCGGATGGAAAATGGCAGGGGGAGTTTCACCGATACCCCACACTGAAGCAGCCAGTGGAGAATCCGAGGACATTAGAGTGAAACTACAACAGGCTAATTCAATTTGTTTTATAAATTCATGTAACTTTGCTTGGAAAGTTATGCTAAGCGGAAAAAGAGATTCCCCTGACAAAGTTATATTATGTTTTTCACGATCAAAGTTGCTTGTTGGTCAACTTCCCAATAAACATTTTACAGTTTTCCCCATTTTTCTTATGTAATCTCTAGTAAACCTGTGCGCGGACCTCTTTGAGGAGGCTTTGTGCTACATTAACCACCTTCTTCTAAATTCAATTAAATTTTCAACTTGTGCACCATTGGGTCGCCCAGGTTCCCCCCAACCTGGGACTTTTACCCCTTTCCCCTTTGTGCTCCGCTTCATTTTTGGTCAGTTATTTGCTATCATGATCACACTTTTTCCCTTATTATCACTACAGCACCCTCTGCTGGGCTCTAGTAACTTTGGTACTAATGGCTAGTTTTCATGCATTGGCTATGTGCACTAAGCACCACCACACTGGAAACAGGAGAGTTATAGACACTCTCCTTACATTAGTTGACCAACCACCCAATTTTATGTGCACAAACTTTTTCTGTGTGAAACTTTTCCAAAGTAGAAATGGGGAGCGCTGTAACGGTCAGAAACGTCCCAGTTTCTGATCGCCATCTTACCTTAGGTTCAACACAATTCACGCCAAACGTCCAGCATGAGCTGGACTCTCGAGGTAGTAAACCTCAGAATTATAGAAATCTGATTTGAGAAAAAGATGAAATAGGTAAGTGATGTTGCAAACCCTGGAATTAACCTTATTTTATTTATTATCAAATATAAAAGTCACTGACAAACAGGTTCTCAATAATCTGATGCTGCGTGCACACCAAGGAAAAGACAGGATATTTGAAGAGATCAAACCCCAAAAATTCAAGTTTTTGTTGACGTTACAAAAACTTGTTGTGCAAGGATCATCAGGTAAGATAAGGTAAGGGCTGCCGCGAGGCCACCAGAGAGAAAGAGAGAATTCTGAATGAAGTTTGTAATTATGTGGGCTCAACCTTAAAGGTCGCCCTTCCAGGGCCTCGCCCAAACCATTGATTAGGCTCACAAGAGACTAATCAATAATTCAGGCGAGGCACAACCCAGCTCCCAAACCTGAAAAACACCAAAATTCTTTTTAAACAAATCGATTTGGATTCAGAAAATCTGAACCTGAATCAAAATGCAACAAATGGCTTAATACTATTCGTTACAAGCACCAGCTGTGGGCTTTAGCTGTAGTCAGCTGCACCAATGTTTCCTCTTTACCCTGAAGGTTGGAGCAACTTGGCGTTATTATGGCTGCCTCCAACTGGAAAGTATCCACCCTTCAGGCTCATACCTGGTGGATACAGACACTTTGAGGTCCAAAAGTCATTATTCCCCGACTTTCCGCCAAAATTTCCAATTTTAATTTTTTAAATGAGTTTTATTTTAAAAGCGCATTCAGACAATGCCAGCAGAATTGGCGCAGATGGCCCTGGGGGTATTGGCCTTGGATAACGTCAGGCATTCTGTTGCTGATATGGGAATAGGGTCGTTCACATCTAAAAATGCATTTTATAATGAAAACACTATGTTTACCTCTGAACCATATTTGCTCTCTTGGCTCAAAGAAGGAACCTATTCCTGTGTACCAAATCACCCCAGAAAATCCCCGTTTGACCTCTT
Source organism: Massospora cicadina (assembly GCA_022478985.1). Lineage (NCBI taxonomy): Eukaryota > Fungi > Entomophthoromycota > Entomophthoromycetes > Entomophthorales > Entomophthoraceae > Massospora > Massospora cicadina. The sequence continues at coordinate 114,857 of JAKSZP010010743.1, read as the reverse complement.
CCATGATTCTCAGCAATCAGGATGTTGAAAAGGAACTGTACTTACAATATGAAAATGTTTATGCTCCTGCATAAGATATGGTGAAAATATGACCTCATTAGTAAGAGTGGCCAAGTATCCCTCTTCATTCTTCGATTCAAAACATACCAGGGTGACATGTTACTACCAAATAAAGAGTTTGGTGGTGATTTACTGGTGATTTCAGCTTCAAAATGAAGACCATTCTGGGTATTTTCTACTGGCTGCTATCCTTTTTTCCCCTTTAGGGAAATTCAGCACCACTATTCTGGTAGATACTGGTGCCAATGAAAACTTTATGGACCTGAGCTTAGCCGACTACCTTGGGCTGCATCACTTGCCTGGTGGTATGATTAGGGGAGGGGCATCCCAAGGTATTCCCACTCTATAGGTCGTTGGGACAGTGGACTATCAGGCTGGCAAATACCACTTGTCCAATCACTTTCAAGGTATCAAAAACCTCCTGTACCCTATCATTTTTGGTGTAGAATGGTGGCGAAAGCTTGACATAAGAACTCATTTGAAAGAGAATACCCTATCTCTTACATTAAAGAATGGTCACACACTTGTTGTTCCTTTGTCTGAGGTTGACGCTCAGGGCGAATTGCCCCACTGGCCTCACCTTCACACCCTTAGACTTAATCTATGCTGAAGCCCACGGTGGTGGTTCCCCTACCTTCTTGTTTGGTGGGTCTGAAATCTTCCTTTGATGCAGCTTCAGCTGACGCACTACCTGATCATTTCAAGTATGACTGTAACTTCAAACTCACTGTGAAACTGGTGCAAATTTCTTCTCCCACTTACTTTTTAACTATTTGGGAAAAAGAGGCTTTTATGTTTGGGTGAAGGAGCAGTTAGCCAAAGGCGCGATTTTTCAGCAGACCTCCCCTGTTTTCTCCCCTCTTCTCTTTGTTGAAACGGCTGATGGTACTCTAGCCCATATGTAGACTATGGGAACCTCAACAACGTCACTGTACCAGATCTCCATCCCATCCCTTTGGATTCACAGATTGCACGCTATGTGGAGAAGGCGAAGGTCTTCTCCATGTTGGATTGCCTCAATGCGTTCAATCAGATTCTTATTAATAAGGGACAAGAGCGGCTAACCACAATCCACACCAGAAAAGGGATTTTCCAGTTTTGGGTCATGCCCTTTGGGCTTAAGAATGCCCATGCTATTTTTCAACGCCGCATTGATACAGAGTTGGGGGACTTGTTAGGGGTATGCGCGGTTGCCTACATGGACGACATTCTGGTGTTTCCCCTGACCATGAGTCTCATGCAGTACACCTTTGGCAAGTAGTGGAGAGGTTAAGGGCAGTTCATCTTATGCTAAAGATCAGCAAATGTAAATTCTTCAAGTCCCAGGTCACTTTTCAGGGCAACGTCGTGTTTGAAAAAGGACATATGATAACTCCAGACAAGGAGAAGGCGATTTTTGAGTGGCCCACCTTAACTTCAGTTAAGGAGTTGAGGAGTTTTTTGGTGACGTGTACGTTCCTCAAGAAGTTCACGCTGAATCATTCCAAGGTGGCAGCACCATTATATAAGGCTAGCGGTGCAAAGGTGCTTCAGTGGTCCTCCGTTTTGGGAGATGCTCTCAAGCAGTGGAGTGCACCCTGTTGTCCACGTCTGTCCTTTGCCATGTTGACCCTTCCAAAGAGTTCATTATGTCTATGGATGCCTCCAACTTCGCCATAGTGGCTGCCTTGTTACAAGTAGGCGAAGATGGGATAGAGCATCCGGTGGTGTATTTTTCTAGGAAATTTTTTCGCCAGAGTTGAATTACGCCGATTATGATAAGGAGTTACTAACAGTGGTGGAGGCGCTGACTTATTGGTGTCACCACTTGCATGGCTCATCTCAAACTTTAAGGGTACATACAGACAACCTTGCCTTGCTTTACTACCGCACTCCTCATGTCCTAACCCCACGGCGGACCCGTTGGCATGAGACCCTTGCCCAATTTGCATTCACTTATGAGTTCACCAAGGGCTAAAAAATGTTTTGGCGGATGCTTTGAGCTACAACCCTGCTTTAGCGCCCAATCTCTAGGAAGGTGGAAGTTCATAACACAAATTTACTGATTCCGCCAAATAAAATTGTGTCCAAACTTCCCTCTCCCCCAGCTAGCGGTACAGCGCTTTCCCCTCTGGAAAATGTGGAGGAATATAGTATGTTCAGAAAGGTAGTCTTTTCTCAGCCACTAGCAGCCAATTATACTATGATACTTGCTACGAGCGCTGTGATCAAGAAAATCTCTCCAGGGGCTATCACGTGAAGGATGAGATGGTGTGGTTCCAGGGCGCCTATGGGTTCCTGCTGGTCCCAAACCTGGAAATCATCTAGGACCATCATGATGGACTCACCGTTGGTCATCCTTGTAAAGCAAGGACATTGGAGTTAATACAATGCACGTACAATTGGAAGGGCATGCCTGCTCAGGTGAGGCGGTATTGTAAAGAGTGCCTGATCTGCAATCAGATGAAACCCAATCGGCAACCTTTAGTGTGGTTGTTAGTACCCTTCCAAAAGGCTGAAGGGCCCTGGACTTACCTATTGGTGGATTTTATTGTGAAGTTACCTATCTCTGATGGTTATGATGCCATCATGGTGGTGGTGAACCATTTTACGAAGTTCACCCACTTTATTCCTTGCAGAACTACAATAACCGTGGCTGAGATAGCTAGGCTAATCGTCAGACATGTGTTTGCGCTTCATAGGGTTCCCAAGAAATTATCAGTGACTGGGTACCCCAGTTTACCTCCGTCTTTTGGGAAGAGTTGTGCAAGACTCTTCAGATTCGCTTCTGCCATTCAACTGCCTATCGCCCCCAATCAGATGGGCAGACTTAACGAATGAACCAGTGCTTGGAACAGTTCCTATGGTGTTACACCGCCGCGGATCATTCAGATTGGGTTTCTCACCTTCCTATGCCCAATTTAGCTACAACAACACTTTAACATTCTTCAATCAGTTGTTCCCTTTTTTTAGCCAGCCATGGTTTTAACCCCGCCTTTAACATGGAGCCCAGTTGTAGATCTTAAGTTGAAGCGGTGGTGGACTTTGCAAGACTATCAAGAAGATCCACCAAGGGGTTTCCACAAGCTTGGTGGCGGAAATACAAGTTTATTGGGAGAACGCTGATGGTAAGCACCGAGTGGGTCCAGCATACAAAGAAGGGGGTCTCATGATGATTAAAGCTTGTAATATCCCTATCAATAAGCCATGCAAGAAGCTGGGACCAAAGAGGATTGGCCCTTACCGCGTTGTTAGAAAGGTGGGTAATGCCTCATACCAGTTAGATCTTCCCTCTTTGTGTTGGATATTCTCTGTCTTTCATGAGAGCAAATTGACATTGTACGAGGGCCCCCACCAGAGACTCCTGAGGCTTATCTTGTGGATGGGGCGCCAGAGTGGGAGGTGGAAGAAATAGTAGTCTCCCACCATTTTAAAGAGTACTTGAGTACCTGGTATCCTGGAAGGGATTTGACGCTGCAGAGAACAGTTAGGTTCCAGCGCGCGACTGTGTGCATGCCCAGATATGATTTAAGCCTTGTTACAAGCGTTTCCCCAAGGCTGCTGGATCTCAACCGAAACTGAATATTGCCGCCATGAAGTTGGCCCCAGCCCACAAGAACTTTTCCCTTGCGCAAGCCCCTGGAGGGGGATTGAGCCCCATCAGGAGGAGAGGGTAATGTCATGGTTAAATGACACTAAAGTGGGGACTGACCCTAAAGATAAGGCTGGGCGACAGGAGGCCCAGAAGGTGAAGCTTCAGGCCCTCCCTGACCTCAGCTCACACTAGACCAACGCTGGGTACAAGCCAAGTATGCCCAGGTTGGTACTAGTGAGGTGCCTAACGCACAGCCCCTTACGTCAGATCAGGCATCAAAAAGGATGATTTACACAATTAATGCGGATGTTTCAATTTGGTTAGTCAAGGTTGGGGTTTGAAACCTGTTCCATTTATGAAATCACAATTTCGTATCAGATCCAACTTCAATCTTTACTTGAGTAAAGTTGGTTTCAGTGTTTTCTACCAATTCAAATGGTAGTGATTGCCTATTGGTGGATTGGTGCTTGGGACCACTTTGGTAGATCCTGAATACCCCAACAAAGTTTAATTATGTTTTTCACGACCAACATTTATTGTTGGTCTACTTCCCAATAAACATTTTACAGTTTTCCCCATTTTTCTTATGTAATCTCTAGTAAACCTGTGCGCGGACCTCTTTGAGGAGGCTTTGTGCTACATTAACCACCTTCTTCTAAATTCAATTAAATTTTCAACTTGTGCACCATTGGGTCGCCCAGGTTCCCCCCAACCTGGGACTTTTACCCTTTCCCCTTTGTGCTCCGCTTCATTTTTGGTCAGTTATTTGCTATCATGATCACACTTTTTCCCTTATTATCACTCCAGCACCCTCTGCTGGGCTCTAGTAACTTTGGTACTAACAGCTAGTTTCCATGCGTTGACTCTGTGTACTGAGCACCACCACGCTGGAAACAGGAGAGTTATAGACACTCTCCTTTCACTAGTCATTGACAGTGACGCCACATCCCATGGGTGTTCCGAGATGTTAAACTCAGGTAAAACCTGTGTCACCACAAGAGAGTAAAAAGGCCAAACAGGCCCATAGAGAAGCAGCCATGGCAGTGGCTGCAGCCAAATCCATGATCCCGCCTGACCAGACCCAGGATGTCATTGAGTCATTTGAAGCTGAAGCAGCTCGATAATCCACCCACCAATAAGATTGGGCACACCAACCTGCAGACCAGGTGGATGAGTCAGATTTATCTGAGAAAAATTACCAAGCACCAATTGAAACCAATTCCACCAACCAATTTGTCACCGAGTTTTTGTCAACATCCGATGGCGCAAGGCAGTTACACAGAAAAGTGTAAGGTCAACCTAAAGCAAACTACCCCAAATCTAACAACAAACCCCAGAGCGAAGGCAATCCTTAAGGATAGTTACTCTCCGCTGGTGACCCATGCGCAAGGCAATGATGCTGAGAAACCTGTAAAAGCAACACAGGAATGGCATGGGGGCCCTTCCCATTGAACCTAAGTTTTGATGGGGGGATCCTTTACAATATGGACGTTAAACATCGCTGGACTCAAGGCCTCACCGTCCTGGGCTAGGAGTCTAAGTTTTTTAAAAAATAGTTAGCCTGTGGACATCCTGTCTGTTCAGGAATCCCACTATCCACACGGTGCCAGATACATATGGGTAACCATGTCCTTCCCTCCCTATCCTTTTTGGTCGCCACACTGTGGGGTGCTAATAAGTGCAACCCATAGTTTAAATTCATTTCTATTTTTTGTACCTTGATGGACATGTGCTGGTCATTTCCTTTTCATGGGATGATGAAGAGCACGCTATTGTTAATATTTATTCCTCAACCTGTGTTTGGCCTCGCCAGGAATTCCTCTCAGCCATAACTTCACTCTCACATCCACCTGATCCATTTGTGGCGGGCGACCTGAACTGCTGGGCCAACCCAGCCACTGACCTCTGGCCTTCATCGCCTACCCCTCCCATGCTGGGGAACATCAAACTTCACATTTTAAAAGCCACATTGGGGATTTTTAATACCCTCACAAACATGCACCGCTGCTTCCCAACATGTCCCGTCCCTATGAGCACTTTTGTCAGCTGAGGTCTATGTCCCACATTGACTTATTCTTGCCCTGTTGAACTTTTATCCCCAGATTGCACACTTTATGATGACAATAACTGATTTCTCTAACCACGGGATGGTGTCAATTTCCTTCACTGTGTCATACCCAGCGGTACAGGCGCGAAGGTGGTGCAAACTATATCCAGCTGAGTTTGTGTCACCCAGGTTTTTAATCGTAGGTGAACACCATAACTTCATCACCAGATTTCGCAACACCATTCTGTGTGGAATCACTCTCTACTTAGCTAACCTTTAAAGCAAACACCTTTCTTCAGTCATGCCACCTCTTATTGCGTCGCTCATGGGCTGCATTGGCGGTCATTAAGAGCACGCTTGCAGAAGTGGACCACCTGGAGTCTAATGTCCCTGCTGCAGGCTACAGCCTGGCTTGGGGGCATAAGTTGGCAGATGTGTCTGTTTGTCTCAATACACTGGTAAGACAGCATAAACATCTCATTAGTGTTCAGTTCAAGGTAAAAAAATAACAGCGGGTGACATGTGCTCCGCCTAATTTTTATTCAAATTCTTCATGCCTTGACAGAGCTTGGACTGCACACAATTGAGGCGGCTGGACCACTTCAATGCAGAAACTCCAGACAAAGTGGCAGTCAAAGTTCAAACTATTACTATAAATTGTATCAACCCAATCTATTCAAACCGTCTGAAATTAATGAGTTTCTCAATGGCGCACATATCTTCATCATTTCCCAATACCCAGAGTTGATGAATTTAATTACTTGGGATGTACTTTGGTATGCCATTTGTGGTGCACCGCACAGGAAGTTCCCAGGTCCAGATGGGATTCCATATGAATTCTACAAAGATATTTTACTTTTTTTCTCCTCTTTATTGCTTTCCTCAATGAACAAGTGTCTGTTAGAAACGCTCCTCCTTCCTGGTGGCAAGGAGGAATACATGATAACGCTGTATAAGAAAGTGGATAAGCTGGATTTGGCTAACTGGCGCCCCATATCACTTACTACTACAGACACTTTATTTACTAAAATTATGGCTAACCGCCTAAGGGAAGTTTTCTCTGATGTAATCTCCTCTGAGCAATTCAGTTCTATCCCAAGCGATCAATATGGGACAACATACACACTGTAGCCAATGTCTGCCTATCCAAGGCTACTGGGGCGCTTGTGTTCTTAGACTAGCAGAAAGCTTATTACAGGGTCAACTAAGATTACCTCAAATCCAGCTTCCACGTGTTCCACCTCCCCCATCAGTTCATTAATTGGGTGATGTTACTTAAGGAGTCCGCCACAATGGCTGTGCTTGGCTCTGGTTTCCTCACTGATGTGGTTCACACTCTAAGGGTTCTCCTCCAAGGTTCTCTTTAAGCCCACTCTTGTACAGCTTCAGCCTCAACCCACTTTTACACAATGTGATCTCCCACCTTGTTGGTATCCATATTCTTGGCCAAGCACCAGTTAAGATGCTGACATTCGCTGACAATTGTTTGGTTGGGGTGTCTAGCAACCAAGTTGCACACGCACTGAAGGCAACTATCCAGGATTACTCCAAGATAAGTAACGCCACACTAAATGCCTCCAAAACTGAAACCCTTCTCCTTAGTCAGTCCAGGCCCGCTGGTCACAAACACTCCAATACCTACCTGCTTCAGCAGCTAGCTCACAGGTTCACTTGCCCCGCCCACCCCATACAATCCTCTTGTGCTCCCTTTTGCGCCAAGACCCACTGCTGGTCCAGTGCGCCATTTGGGAGTGTGTGTGGAGGTGGGAGGGTACGCCTCATTGGTAATGGAGCACCACATCCTTGACAATGTCACAAAGCGCATCGCCTCCCTCAGAGCTCACCAGACTACCCTAACAGCCCAGATTGTGCTTGCCAACTCTATGCTCCTGTCAAAAGTCAAGTTTGTAGTCCATGCCAATTCTTTTTACCCCTCTTTCTTCGCCTCTTTAAATGCCCTCCTACAAGGGTAGCTTTGGTTAGGCCACCCTCCCCCTGTGAGCCTTGATGTCATGTTTGGCCCTTGCCATAGTGGTGTTATGGTCCTTCTCAACTTCAAGTCCCATGCTACTAAAATACTTGGCAGCTGGGTCGCTAATGTCACCAACTTCACACCCCTAGCCCAACACTGGTCACGCGCAGCCTGCTCCAACTTTTCCCACGCCCTTGGCCTCTGCAATCCTACCCATCCCCATTCTCTGCTAAACTATTTTGCATCTCATCCCTCTGTCGCAGGTCCTCATGGGACGCTGACTCACTTCAAAAGTATTTCCCTCTCCCTGTGGAGCGCTGAATGGAGAATCAGCATCAGTGGACACACCACCCGGAGGGGTCACCATGATCCACGTTTCAAACAAGAAGTTCGTGGCAAGTCGTTTTAAACAACCTGGTACCTCAAAGTCCCCACTTCATTGCCCTTATGGACTACCTTGACAAGCTAGACATCTTGTACTCTTTGGAGACCCAGAAGGAAATTTGGTGATACACTCATCATCCTCTTTTACTACTCCGCATTCTGCGTCCATGTGTGGAGATTCCTGAGAAAGGTGTATCTCATGGCTGAGTGATCCAATGCCTCTCAATAATTATGCATTGTGCGCAGTCAATATGGGTCATTAGTCCATTGCTTGGAATATTGCCTGCCATCACAGGTAATCTGGTGGGATGTTATGCGCCTCTTTTGCCAGGAGCGTGAGCAGTCTTTCAGCCTGTCTAAGTTTATCTTCGCCTTTTCCATGACCTCCCCTATCCACCCATTGCTCTGCGCCTTAATTGTTTCAATAGCGGTATGGACAATCCACACTATTGTCCTTGACGCACTCTCTGGAACTACCCCAACCCTCTATAAAGCTGTGCGTCACTTCTATTCCCACCTCGCGGATCACATTCAAGCTTGGTTGTTTGGCCACCTGCCATCCTGCAACGCCAGTTGGTGTCATCCTGGTTTCTCTTGTCAGACCCTTTCCTTCACTCATGTTCAGTTCTGGCCCAGTGCTCCCCTATCACTTCCCCTCTTCCTTCTACTGGCAGTCCTTCTGGAAACAGGAGGTAGCTTCAGCACCTCTGGGGTGCCTCCCGTTTCTCTTAAAGTTTGGTAGCTGGTAGTTGGTGTTCTTTGTCAGTGTCCGTCCTATGGTCAGCCTTCCCCAAATAAAATTAAAAATTAAACTATAAAGTAGGTTTTCAAACAACTTTCTTGTATAATCCTAGAAAAGAAAAATTACTTTTGATAACAACAATAAGATAACTTGTTTTATAAAAATATTTTATATAGTATTTAAATCAACCCTTCTGACCCAAAATATATTTATTTTATACTTAAATTAAATTTTATATCTATAAATAGTGCATAAACAAAGATTCTAAGCCAATCTGTCATTATTACTTTTTCACCTTTTTATAACTAAATTCTCATTTATAAGTAACCTGTGAATATCTTTGACTTCTTTGATGCAGTTGTTCAACAATTTTCCATGCTTTGCTACTTAATCTAAATCCTGGGCACAAATTTTGAGCTACTATATGATAGTGTAAATATAGTTCTATTATGAAATTTCAAAAAAACATGTAAAGAATCATTGCATGAAATAAAAACTAAAGTTAAATAAAACAAAGTACAGAAATTATCCTAACCTATAATTAGTTACTATTAATATCTAAGGACAAAAAACCTACTAGAGAAGTTGAATTATGCCACCATAATGGGTTGTCCTATATAACATAAAGTTATGTCAAAGAGCAAAGATACTAAGGACATCTAGCTTTTAGTGCCTTAGGATAAGTTTAGATACCAAACTTTTAAAATACTATCTTTTAGTATGATAAATTTAAATTATCTAATGTATGCTGATCAGGGGATGGACATTACCAATACTCAATCAGCTAATGAACCAAATGAAAGAACGAACAATTAAAACCAAAAACCAAAAACCAAAATAAAATCTCCAACCAGGTGAGGAGTGAAATACTTCTAGCCCACCTGGCATAGGGTGAGGGGGTCAGGCAGCTCTTCTTCAGAAATATCATGTTGGGCAGCATCACTAAATTTGTAGTATTGGAGAAAATCAGAGAGCCAGGGTGTGGGCGCATCAGCGTGGTGGGGGTACATACAGAAAAAATAGTTTGGTTACAATCCTCAAGGTCAGCTTATTGGCCGCTTCAGCAAATTTGTTAGGTGGTGTTCCACTTAGTTGCGGGCTTTGGAAAGTTGGGTCAACTTGTTGATACTATTTTTAGTGAGTTTAGTAGATGGAACAAAGTCTGCTTGGATCGCCACATGTATGACAGTGGCTTCAGTTTCATTAAGTAAATTAGTGATTTCGCCTTGTGCTGCTTCATGGAAATCAGGGGGAGCTGATTGTGGTCAGCCCTTTATGGAATTGAGAAATGGATTGGGGCACCACTTTGCATAGGTTTATGCAATGGGGTGAGGCCACCGCTGATAAGGTGAGCTGGTGGTCACTCTGGTAGGTGATGGCATTGGTCTTAGGAGCAAATCGCTTAGGGGATAGGGATTTGTCCAAATCAGAATTGTAATCCTTTGCCCTAATCTATATTGAGCGGTCCAAGAGGTTCATTGGAGTCCTCATTTGTGATAAAGTTACCTGATTCATCAATTTTAGCCAATAAGTACCATAGATTTTGGTTAACTCAAATAGTGGATGGAGATTTTGGGTGGGTAAGAGCCAAATGGGCTGCTTGAGTGGGAATGGTGGTCCAGTCCTGATTCTGATTGGTGTGGGTGAAATTGGGTGGGATAATGTGGGTGGATTTGGTGGGTGCTGATTTCCCACTCTGGCCCATTGAATGATAATGCTGAGCAGATGAAGGCAACAAAACGCCCCAATCAGAATCTGCTGAATATGGCTCATAGGCCACACCAGAGGAAGTAGCTTGGGGGCAGAATTTTTTGGAATGGTCGAGTCTGAAACAGAGGGGACAAACTTGGCGACCATTTATACCCAAGCTCAAAAGATTTGCTCAGGTGCTGCAGCAATATGAGCATGGGGGGATTTGTTATGCTATTTCAGGGTGGTGTGGAAGTATGGTGGTAGTGGCGCAAGGTGCTGCAAGGCGCTCTGCTCCAGAAGGAACGTCAAAGACAAGGTTGGGCTATGTCCCATAAGATAGAAGCCCCGCCATCAAGTGATCATATATTAACTGGGGTGTTAGGTGAGATGGGATGGATTAAAAGGACACCACCAATGTGGTATCTGAAGAAAGGTGAGTTTGGGTGGTAGGAATAGTAATGTTTTTATAAATTAGTGGAGTATAAGCTGTTGCTGCAGCATCCTCCTCCATCTGAGAACCAATATCAAAATAGCCTTTAAATGGGAGAAAATTAATAAGGCCAGCAAATGTAAATGCAGCAGTGGCTAATTCAATGATTGCCTTGTCAGCATACGGGAACAAGCACCCATAGTCGACTCTTAAGCAAAACCAGATAATGGAATGAGGTAGGGCAAGAGAATAAGGGTGAGAAGGGTGGATTCACACCAGGCGGAGCGCTAGGTCCTGTGGAGGAACAAAACGGCTTGAGGAGATGGCAGGCTAATTGACCCCATGTGAATGAGTTTGCCCACAGAGCGGAAAATGCTAGGTGGTGGAGCACTGCTACCCCACATTGGAGCAGCAGGCGGCGGATCTGCTGAAATTTTTAGTAAAATGTGTGTGGCCAGCTGGTGGTGGAAAATTAAGGACTTTTTCATACAAGTTAACTTGAAGTGAGGTCAAGCAGAAAGAAAAGTTACTTTCTTTTAATATGTCTAATTAAAATAGTATGCTAAGCCATCTTTGTATATATACAATTTTAATCACCTTTATAATGTATTCCTGATCCATAAGGGAAGTTTTTAAGTAACTATTAATTAATAAATACTAAATTTTTTTTGGTGATAGATAGTATTTAAAGAAAGGATTTCTTGATGTTTACTGGGTTACACCTGATTTAGTAATAGCTAAGGCAACAAAAGAGAAGCAATGATATGTTATTTCCTAATTTTTAGGATTATATATAAGCTAGTGTTTTTATGTAAGAAGTAATAAATTGTTTAGAGTTGCTCACTATGGGGTTATTTTATGATGCTACTACTAAGATTTACAATACATATTAAAAGATTAATCAAAGAAGACTTGATATAACAGATCAACTGACAGAAAGTATATAATAAATTTATACAAAAACTCTAATAAGGTATGCAACCCTGGTATTCATTTATAAAATGTATTAATGATTTTGATACTAAGCATACAAAGATATAAATAACCTATATAAGAGCTAGTAATAATCTTCTTTTTTAGATCAGATTAATCAAAAATAGTATTGTTTTAAAGTTTATGATGTTCATATTAAATTATATTCTAAAGGTTTTAATACTAAAAGAACATCATATTGATAGTGCTAGACATTCATTATTTTCGTCTTTTTTTAAAAGTTTTCAGGTGGTGGTTATTAACCTTGAAAATATTTTTATAGATATTCTTTTTTATCACTCACTCTTACGCTCATCTTCTATTTCTTCATCCACATATAACTGTTAACACATATATATAAGCCTTGCAACACCATCAATGCGCTAAAGCTCCAAATCCATGAAATATAACTAACCGTTTTTATTTTTGCCATAGGTTAGTTTAAACTATGCCGTTAAACAAAAATTTTAGAAGAGTTATCTTTTTACTTTATCTCATGTTTAAGCTTTAAGATTATAAGAATTTTGTCTTGTCATTCATTTTCCTTTTTATGCCAAAAATAAATAAATCATTGCTTTCACCTGATGACTTATCCTACAACTAGTGTTTCCTGGAAGATAAAAAATTGGTAGCTAACTCAATAACTGCTTCCAGCTTGTTCTAACTTCTCAGAAGATTAGTTTAAAAGATAACAATGATTTTAAAAAATTATCGCTTGTCTCAAATTACCTTTAACCTCTGGTTCCATGGGCCCCTATTAATTGATGCTCATCTGCATCCACTTTAAAAACACAATAAAAAGTTGATACATTCTAGTAGTGTGGGCTCCCATAATCCATGCTGACAAATCAGAAATCTCTCCCCTCATCTATGGCAATCTTTGCACGGGAATCTTAGAATGCAACTCTCTGAGATGGTGGTACAGAAGCCTTGTATATCTATAAATAAGCCAGTTAGATGACTTTAACAGATCAGGCCACCTGTACCTGGAGGTCTATTAATCAGAGCGCCCACTCAGAGATTTGTCTTTCTCAGTACATTTCTCTTAGAAAGCACTACCCCATGATTTTGTTTTTGACCTAAAGAACCACAAAGTCCATCTGACTAATATACACTCTTTTCATTAGATCCCTTCCTTCCTAGCTTACTCTCTTAGGTTTAGAATTTTATTTTTACACAAAACACAATCTCCGTCGCCCTTCCCCTCCCCACACAGCTCAAACACGTGGGGTGCTAATATCTGCCCTAGGAGGGTAATCAATTCTACTATCTTTTTATTTGCAACACACATACCCCTGCTCCCACATTGATGAAAATAAGGTTCTTTAGTATAGGTATGAAGACTTGCATTCCTAATACAACCTTGCTCAAAAGCATAAAATGGTTACAAGTTTTTATACATTTCCTCTTAATTTTATCTGGCAAGAAATAATTTAAAACTTAAGCCATTTAGTAATATAACAAAAGAACATGGATTTTGCCAATTTTAAATCCCCTTTACACAGCTTATTATAAAGTGGCTAAAAAAGTAAATCCACTAAATTCCTTGTTCCAACAATAGAATAAAAAATCTTGCTTTATCTCACGAAATTGTCCCAACTAGTGCTTCATTGAGTATAAAAAGTTGGCAGCTTGCTCTTGGGCAGCTATCAATACTTACCTTTCTCTTAGTACTTGTTTTTAATAAAGCTTTAAAGTCTCTTATTTTGCATGTCCTCAAAATATACTTTGGTTTTCTAGTTTTATGGTCCTTTAGTGGTTGATGGATATCTGCTTTTACTATAAGAACATGGATAATTGGTATTACTTTACAGGACATTGTGCTGCATGAAAACTGCTAACCTATATTGAGTATCACCATCATATATGGCCATCTTATCCAGGGCATTCCAGTCTGCATCTTTTTTAATAGGTGGTTCAGTAGACTGTAATTAATTTTAATATTCATTTTCATGACTGCAGATACCAATTCATATATTATGATGTCTATTAGACTAGAACTAGTACATATAAAAAGAGCAATGTTGCAGTTTGATATACCAAAACAGAATTTTAATAATTTGAGTGTTGTAATGAGGTTTCATGGTTTGTATTAATAAAAAATTCATAGCAATGCTTTAGTTAAATAATTCTTTATAAGTTTACATTAAGAAGAAAGTTAGTTTTGTAAGATATATAATAAAGGTCCATCTTTCTTCCTTAACTTGTCATATATAACTTTTAAGATCTATTAGAATATCTAATTATAATTCCCTCTCAAGGAACTGACAGAACTTTGAAACTTCTTTACTTTCTTATAGCAATATCATTACTTAAAGATTCTCCATCTACTGAAAAGATCTCTTAATTATTTATGCAAGACCTATAAATTAATATATATTTTAGTGTGAGCCTCTTAAAACTAATCTGAGTACAGAATAGTGATGTGAAATCACTTTATGGCACCAAGTTATTAAAAATTCATTGACATATATATAATCTATGGGCTTAATAACTTTTGACAGCATGAGGCTATCTTCCACACTTTTATTTTTATTTGAGATAAGACAATTAGGGGACGATCATTATTAAAAAGTAATAATAATAAAAAAATAAAACTAAAACTAAAAAATTTTAAAAAATGGCTTGAAATTCTCAAGCAAGCAATTTTAGCAGAATAAAAACAAAATAAAGTAACACCAAACAGGTGATAAAATGTCAAACTGTTGGCTGAACTTTGCATAAGGGGAATAAGGTGACACTTCCTCAGCTGCATCTTCTCCTTACAGAACAATGTGTGGGATAAGTAAGAAGCATGGGCGTTGGGGCATCAGATGTATGTGTTTTGATGTAACCCGAGGGAGGAGCTTTGTAGAACTTGCGCACATGAATAGGACCATTGATTTAATATGCAAGATCATGTTTGGCTTGAAGGAGGACATCTAGATGTTTGATAATTATGTAAATGTTGGTGTGAGTGAACTTAGTTTTGGGTTTTGTGCAACCCCCTCAACATTTTGTACATATTTGTAGACTTTTTTGGTGTCTTCTAAGGAGGTTAAGCTTACTTATAGTGTTAAGACCAGCTGAGACATTAGGGAGAAGTGAGATCTTTCATAAGCATGCCAACAGACTTAAACTCAGCTTTCAGAGGGACAACAGTTGGTTGAGGACGCCTCATCAAAAAGCAAGCTTATGATTGCTTCATAACAGTGTGGCATTTTTGGGGAATAAAAGCATGAGGGTCATTCATCTTTATTAAACATTGGAATTTAAGGTGCAGTCAAATGTTTAATTGTTTCACCCAAATCAAAGACCTCAGCAAATTTGGCCCATGGATTCCGTTTAATGGGAAGCGTAGAAGCATAAGGTTGAGTTTAATTGATCAAACAGAAAGGTGTTTGAGAGCAAACAGTGTTCCAGGTTTTTTAAAAAGGTTCAGATGTTTTAATGGTGGCTGCGGATGGTTGAGATATAAGAGGAATGGAATTTGCGGCGCTATCCCATCAACTGAACAGGTGGAGGAAACTGCTTTAAGGTACCTCGAGTAGATACTTTATATAGAGTCAATGCCATTAGAGGCAATAACAGAAGCAATTGTGGTGATATGCTGACAAGACTTTTTAGAGTGATTTGCGGTAAAACAAAGTTCCAATATGGCGTTCATTTTCAACGCAAGCCAAAAAAGAAATGTCAGGCACAGGTGCAACACAAGTACGTGGGTGTTGTTTTGTTATTTCCAAATGGTAAGGTATATAGTTTCATTATTAAAGGGAGCTGTGAGGCACTCTTCACCGCTAAAAAATATTAAAGTGGAGGATGTTGCTTACTTAGGCTGAAAGCATTGACTTTAGTTTCTTATACAACACTTGAGGTGGGAGTTAGATTGGGTTTTGTGAAGCTCAACACCATTTTGGTGTCTGTGGGCAAGAAAGTTGAGTAGAGTTTATTAAAGTATTTTTTGCAGAATATTGGAGTTGCGTTTCTTCTTCAGCATCCTCCTCAGATAAGAACTAATGTTAAAAGAGCTTTAATAGGGCTTAAGTATATAAACGGCTGAAACAATAGCGGCAGTGGCAATTTTTGTTACTTTGTCAGCATGCTGGAGGTATCTTATCCAACTCAAATGCAAAATCAGATGTTGGAACGAAATGTGGGGAGAGGGCTGGTCAAGTTGGGTTGGCGCGCGCTAGGTGGAGTGCAAAGCCCTTGGAGGACATAATGACTGGGTGAAATGGCTATACTATTTTTTACTAATCCAAACATGTTTCTCATGAGAAAGAAAACTAGGGTTGGTGTACCGCTTCTTCATACTAAAACAGCAGGTGGTGAAACATCAATATTGGCAGTGGGCGGTGTATAGGTAAGTTTACTAAAATTCATTTTTATAAAAAAAGCTTCTCATGCTATATGGCTTTTTTATCAAAATCTACATGAGTTATTGTAAGAGTTAATGATGGAGGGCGACTGGTCAAGGAGATTTTACCAAAGCTGACTATCCAGAGCACTAAATGGTAGTTATGCAACCAGCAATGGCATACAGAAAAGGCTTGAGGCCTTTGATGAAACATAGTTAAAGTACTATCACAGAAAGCACTTTCAGAAAATGTAAGGCAAAAGTGGAAGTGGTCATTTGACTGGTACAGGTAATAGCTGTCCTAAACACTGGTTTCATTCTTTATAACTTGCTCAAATGGATGAAGAAGCACAAATTTTTACCTAACATCAACAATAACATAAAATGCCAATTTCTGAATTATATATTACCCACTTGGTAGGGGCCTATTCTGTGTTACTTTATTTTTAAATAATGGTGGTGAATGTCCCACCATCATTCTTGAAAAAAACTCTATAAATTCTTTATAGGAATTTATTTCCTTTAAGAGTATTGAGTGGTCTTCAACTTTTTGCAGGGTACAGTTAGCCTACTAAAATACTAAATGCCCTTGGTGATAAGGGTGAAGAATCAAACCCATGAAAAAACTCATGTGCATGTAGGTGACCAGACAGTCAATTTATCATATGAGTATGTCCTGAAGGCCAAAGGGTCAAAGAAGTTTTATACTACTTCTGAGGCCATAAAAGGGCTACCTTAAAGTGCTGATGAAGAGTTACAATCTTTCCTGAAGAGCAAAAAATCATAACATTGGTGATAAGTGTCAAAGTTCCGCAAAAGTGATGCTTGATCTATAATTTAAAGGTGTTAAGAACTAAAGCTAGATTTCTTAGGCTTTTATAATTAAATTATACTGAGGAAATTAAGGCGGTATTAGGAAATATCATAAGAAAGTCAATATAATTTTAGAAAAATTAAGTCGTGGCTCATTCCAAATTCACCAATTTTGATAGTATTGAGGAGATAATACTATAGGAAATTTGATAAGTTTGGAATTAAGGCGATGACTAGTGAAGAGCAACAATAGTTTGAAGAGTTTAGAATATCTTTAGTAAAGGACCTAACAATTTTGGATTAAGATGTGGAGATATAACCAAAATTGACATCTTGATAAATTAACTGGATAAGTCAAAACCTTACCAAATACTAAAAGCTGAAAAGGAGTTAATATCAACAGAACCAATTAATTGCTGGATGCAAGCCATTTAAGACCTTTGAAGTGTCCATGAGCGACACTTTTTTACACGTGAACAAAAAACAGAGGATTCCAAGTCATACTAAATTATAGCTCTTTATATAAGTGATAAAACACTCATTTCCTATTCTATATACAGACATTGCTCTAAAGATATTTCGAAGGGTTTAAGTAACTTTCTGTCACTTATTTAGCTTCAGGGTACTGGAAACTCAAGTTGCCATCCATAAAATTGCAAGTAATACTCGTTAATAAGTAGCCAAGTCCCTTTTAAGCCACTTGATGCCTCATGAGCTCTGCAATGAACCTACTACCTTCTATAGAGCCAATTGTGGAATATTTGTTGACCTGAAGCTCTTTAGCGTCTTTATTTATCTAGTGTTATCACTGTTTTTTGGTGGACATTCTGTGAGCAACTTTAACACATCCACAAAGTTCTCACACTTCTCCAGGCACCATTATTTAAAGTTGAATCAAATAAAGTTTTACTTTTCTGAAATTTTAGCTAGAGTTTCTTGGACACTAAATTAGGGAAAAAAGTGAATATCTACTTAGAATACTAAAATGGAGGTCATCATGAAAATGATTATTTCAAATTTATTAGAGATCTACAAGTCTTTTTGAGTAGGCTGTTTACTACCACCAGTTTGTACTCTATTTTGGGCATTTCAGTCCCTCCTATACACTTGCTGCCAAAAAATGAATTTAAATGTGGAGAAAGATGAACCTGTCATATAAATAGCTCAAGAGACGTCTAATGGAAGCGCCTATACTATCTTATCCTGACCAAACAAGATATCTATCAACAAACATATATGATACTGGCTGTAAGGAGAGTGTCTGTAAATCTTTTATTTCCAGCGTGGAAGTGCACGGTGTACAGGGCCAACACCAGGAAACTTGATAATAGTACAAAAGTTACTAAAGCCCTGCGGAGGGTACTTAGGCTCAAGTAACTTAATAAGGAAAGGGTTATCCTTAGGATTTCTAACAAAAAAGAAGCGTCAAGGTGCACAGAAGGGTAAGGGTTAGGCGGTCTAGGTTGGAGGGAACCTGAGCGGCCCAACTGTGCACTGGTGGATAGACTTAATGTTTTACAAATTAAATTTTTAAAGTTGCGCAAGATCTCCTCAAAGAGGTCCGTGTACAGGAATATCTGAGATAGCATAATGAAAACGTTGTACTAAAAAGTACTTTATCTAGGGGTGTAGTCAACCAAAAAGGAAGATTGGTCTTGACATGGTAAATTTAAGGAGATTTTTCAAAACAATCAATTGATGAAAGATGATCTAAGCTAAGGTGCACCAATAGGCGCACGCTTCCATTAGGCAAAATGCTATATTGAGTAATAGATTGAACTTGGGTGATTGATTGTAAAAACGGCTGATTTGAGCTGGATAATGCAAAACCTGAATGGGTTTCAAAACCCCATTCACCTAAAACCAAAGCAAACCGTTTTCCGTTGTAATAAAGCTAGTTTGTTTTAACGCCCCTACTCTCATACAGGGGCAAACTTCACTTACTCCCATAGGACCAACTTAGCATACTTAGCCTCAACCCAGCGTTGGTCTATGGTATGCTTGAGGTCAGGGAGGCCTGCTAACTTCATCTTCTTGGCCTCCTGCAAGCATCTTTGTCTCTAATGTTAGTCCCAAGAATGATGTCATTATCCAACCATGACATTACCCTCTCCTCCTGATGGGGCTCAACCCCCTCCAGGGGCTTGCGCCAGGGAAAAGTTCTTGTGGGCTGGGACCAACTTAAGTGTGGCAACGATTGGTTTGGGATGAAATCTGGCGCCTGGGGAAACGCTTATGGAAAGCTTCAAACAGGTCTTAGGCATGCACTCAGTCATGCGCTGGTACTAACTGTTCTCTGCAGCGTCAAAGCCCTTCCAGGATACCAGGCACTCAAGTCTTCTCTTTATATGGCGGGAGGCTACTATTTCCTCCACTTCCCACTCTGGCGCCCCATCCACGAGATAAGCCTCATGAGTCTCTGGTGGGGGCCCTTGTACAATGTCAATTTGCTCTCAAGAAAGACAGAGAAAATCCAACACTTAGAGGGAATATCTAACTGGTATGAGGCATTACCCACCTTTCTAACAACGCGGTAAGGGCCAATCCTCTTTGGTCCCAGCTTCTTGCATGGCTTATTGATAGGGATATTACAAGCATTAATCATCATGAGACCCCCTTCTTTGTATGCTGGACCCACTCGGTGCTTACCATCAGCGTTCTCCTTATAAACTTGTATTTCCGCCACCAAACTTGTGGAAACCCCTTGGTGGATCTTCTTGATAGTCTTGCAAAGTCCACCACCGCTTCAACTTAAGATCCACAACTGGGCTCCATGTTAAAGGCGGGGTTAAAACTTATGATTGGCGAAAAAGGGGAACAACTGATTGAAGAATGTTAAAGTGTTGTTGTAGCTAAATTGGGCATAGGAAGGTGAGAAACCCAATCTGAATGATCCGCGGCGGTGTAACACCATAGGAACTGTTCCAAGCACTGGTTCATTCGTTAAGTCTGCCCATCTGATTTAAAGGCGATAGGCAGTTGAATGGCAGAAGCGAATCTGAAGAGTCTTGCACAACTCTTCCCAAAAGACGGAGGTAAACTGGGGTCCCCAGTCACTGATAATTTCTTGGGAACCCTATGAAGCGCAAACACATGTCTGACGATTAGCCTAGCTATCTCAGCCACGGTTATTGTAGTTCTGCAAGGAATAAAGTGGGCGAACTTCATAAAACGGTACACCACCATCATGATGGCATCATAACCATCAGATACAGGTAAAACCACAATGAAATCCACTGATAGGGAAGTCCAGGGCCCTTCAGCCTTCTGAACTGGTACCAACAATCCGTTTAGTGGTTGAAATTTGTTTTTTTGATTGCAGATCAGGAACTCCTTACAATATCTGACCACCTGAGCGGGTAACCCCTTTTAATTGTAAGGGCAGCGAAATAGCTTCAGAGTCTTTTTCTTCCCAGGATGACCAATGATGATTCCGTCACGATGGTCCTGGATGATTTCCAAGTGCAGTGGTTCAGCAGGAACCCATAAGCGCCCCTGAAACCACACATTCTCATCCTTTACATGATAACACTTGGATAAGTCCTCATGAAAAAAGCGCACTTGCAAGTACCATAGTATATTTGGCTGATAGCGGCTGAGAAAGGACTACCTTTCTGAACATACTGTATTCCTCTGCATTTTCCAGAGGTGCAAGCGCTGGCGTGTTGACCAAGGAATCAAGAAGTTGAGATAAAAATTTTACCCGGCGGAATCAACAACAGGGTGTTATGAACCTTTACCTCCTTTGGATCAGGAGCTAAAGCAGGGTTGCGGCTTAAAGCATCCGCCAAACCATTCTCCTTGCCCTTAGTGAAATCATAAGAAAATGCAAATTGGGAAAGGGTCCTATGCCAACGGGTCTGCCATGGGGTTAGGACATGAGGGGCGCGGTAGTGCAGCAAGGCATGGTGATTTGTACGTACATGGAAAAGTTGGGAGGAGCCATGCAAGTGGTGACGCCAATAAGTCAGCGCCTCCACCACTGATAGTAACTCTTTGTCATAAACGGCGTAATTCAACTCAGGCAGAGATATTTTACTAGAAAAGTATCCCACAAGATGCTCTATTTCATCTTCGCCTTCTTGTAACAAGGCAGCTGCTATGGCGAAGTTGGAGGCATCAGTAGACACAATGAATTCTTTTGAAGGGTCAACATGGCGAAGGACAGATGTGGATAACAGGGTGAACTTTACTGCTTGGAAAGCGTCCTTCAAAACGGGGGACCACTGAAGCACCTTTGCACCGCTAGCCTTATATAAGAGTGCTACCACCTCAGAAAGATTGGGCATGAACTTCTTGAGGAACGTACAGGTCCCCAAAAACTCCTCAAATCCTTAACTGAAGTTAGGGTGGGCCACTCGCAGTTGCCTTCTCCTTGTCTGGAGTTATCATATGTCCTTTGTCATTAATGACGTTGCCCAGAAAAGTGACCTGGGACTTAAAGAACTCGCACTTTGAATTCTTCAATGTAAGGCTGGCTACCTTTAACTGCTCCATCACCTGCCAAAGGTGAACTGTATGGGACTCATGATCAGGGGAAAGCTCCAGGATATCATCCATGTACGCAACTGTGCATACCCCTAACAAGTAACTCAACTCTTCATCAATGTGGCGTTGAAAAATAGCAGGGGCATTCTTAAGCCTAAAGGACATTGTTGGACATTCTCTTTTCCGATCTAAGGAAAAGGATGTTGGAGGTATTGGTGTTCCTGATTCTGCTCTTATGATTGGCCCATCACCTGCCCAATTTTTAAATAATAATGGGGATATCAATGATATGAGTTCCCATAATGAAAAAACCCTAGAGGATTCTCAGTGGAATCCTAACAACCGGAGGAATATTATTTATCATAAAAATCGGCTTAAAACAGTAAGTACTAATAATAGAAATACTCCAACTCTTCGGTCAAATATGAGGAGTATAAAATTGCACAGACCGGAACCTCCACAAGGCAAGAGGATGTTACCCATCAATGATTGGGTGCAAGTTAACCAATAAACGTCTGAGTCTAACCACCATCAAGATGAAAAGATTTTACCCAAGGATGATAGGGTAAACATTAGCCAATCACTACCATCCTAGTCTGACTACCGCCAAAATACCCAATCATTACCATCCAAATCAGACCACCGCTAAGGTGAAAAGATTTTACTCGCTGGTGATTGGATACAATTCATCAAATTGTTACTGCATGGGTCAGTTCCACCTCCAAAAATTTTATCTTTGATCTGATAGGCTGAAAGCCTATATTTCCTAATTTAGAAGACTGAGCTTTGCATTCTTTTGCCTCAAAAATTGATGGTCTTGAAATTCAAACTATTTTTAAATAGGAAAAGCTAGTATTGACAAAGGGACCTTTTCTGGTTTTGCCCTGCCTGTTTAATAAAAAACATAAAAAACCAAAACAATTATTATTTTATACTTTTACTAAAAAGTAAAATATCTCGTTTCAATATATTATTTGTGGAGTCCATTTGCAGATCCCACAAATTGGAGCCCAACGCGGGGGTTGAGTCCCCTGAATACTTCGATAAGTATTGAAAAAGAAAAAAGAAATGGAGAGTGTCACCCGCTGAGTGCGAGATGGGGAAGAAACTGAAGAAGATGATCGCATGGATAGTCCTACTGCTCTAACATTTGAAGAAAAACAATTTGAATATATATTAATACCTGAGCCCCATCGCATCACTTGGCCAGCTACTGAAGCTGTGAGAGATCTTACTCATGGCATCCCTAATCCTGGTGACATTGCATTTCATCAGCGAGCGTCATTGGTAGAGGAACGCCACTTGTTTCTCTATGAGACTAGTGTCCTCTCAGAGACTTATGGTCAGCTTACAAATATGACCAACTATGTACGCAAGTTTGCTCATCCTGCCTTGGTCCATATGATGCATCTTTTAGCTGGCCATCATGAAGAGCTACATTGACACCAAGATACTCATGCAGCATTGAATTTAGCCTATGATAAGCTGTATCACCTGACCTCTGAACATCTTGGAGCAGTTATAACTGGTGTAGAAGCTAATCACCACTTCATCATACAGCTGCATGATCGACTTGCTACTGTGGATACTGGGATTGTAAAGTATGTCAAGGAGGCCATGAAAATCTTTAGGGATGAGCTGAACGCATCTTCTGCTAACACCCGCTCATTGTTGGAAGAGTTTGATAAAGAGCTTGAAAAGCAAATTGAGCAAACACATCGTGACCTTTCAGCCCCCAACTTTGTCCTTCAAGAAGAATATGAACAGCATGTGGCTGTGGTGGAGCAGCAGTTAATTCAGGCCTTTTTGTGGGTTGATGAGCTTGAACGTCGTCCGTTGCTTGAACCATCTAGTGCCACCACCACCCTCGTGGCCAAGGTTGTTTAACTAGAAAAGGAGCTAGCTCTTAAAGCTAAACTTGAAAATACCAAAAATTTGGCCCGTCGCTTGACTTAATGTGAAATGGAAGCCAAAGCGATGAAAGTTTCGCTGGAAAGCCCTGTGTTATTGAAGGAAGTATTTAGTTAACTAACAAAGGTCGAGCAGAAATATGAGCAGATCAAGGATGGAGTACAAGGCCCAAGCTCTCAATCTTATGACGATGAAGGGTGTAACCAAATGAAAGAAGAGTTGAAGAACCACGTGAAAGCCGTGAAAACTGCACAATTAAACCTAAGCTCAATGGTATCCCAAATTCGTTTCCAAGTCTCTGCAATGGAGAAGTGAGTAAAAGATCTTGAAACTCAAAAATCAGGAATCAAAGCTCGATTGAGACTATGTGAATCTGGGCCCCTAGAAGCCCTCTCCAACCTGGAAACTCGGCTTGAAGCCATGCATGACCAGTTTGATCGCCTCTCACAGGCCTTTGATCAGTCAAGCTACTGCTCTGAAACCTCAGAAGCTGAAGCTCCAGCTATTAACACCCTTTCTGGGAATGACCCTCATTCATTCATACCTACGTTTAAAGACAAGTTCATCCCTGGTGAGGGCAGCATTGCTTCGTTTTTATATATTTACGAAGTGGCTATGGAAGGGGCAACAGATCGTCAAAAGGCCAAACATATTCTTTCCTGTTTGGGCCGCATGGCACAAGAGTTGATGATTCCACATATAGACGCTCTTATCACCTGGTCCGAGGTTAAAGAGGCCCTCATAGACACATTCAGCTCTAAACAAGCTTTAAGCATGAAAAAGCAAGCTTTCATGTGGATGAGTATCTGAAAAGGAGAGTCTGTGGTCGCCTTTGTGGAACGATTCTATTTAGAAGCACAGACGCTATTAACCTCAAAAATGATGACTTTGGATGATGCCGTAGCTGCTGTTTTGACTGAAGTGGCTTCTTACCCATCACTAGCGATGCACATCACTTCAGTTAAATGCTATTTCCATACCATCCAAGATATCAAGGAGGCATTAATAGATGTTGCTGATTTCCATAGGCCCAAAGTTCCACGTGGAGCAGTATCTCGCCCTCATGTTTTAACCATCAATGATCCAAAGCCTAAGCCTCAAGCCTTAGCTATTGAGGCTAAGAAGGAGCCCCTTCAGATAATGGACCCTAAAAAACAAAACCCAAAGCAACCTGTCCTGAACGCCCTCAGTGAGAATACTGCGATAAGTTCAGCCACATGGAGACTACATGCTGGAACAAGAAAGCCGATGACGAGGAACAGGAGCAGGGAAAAGGAATGTCAGCATAGGGAAAGGCACACCTACTGCTGACAAACCTAATGTGCCTAACTCACCAATCAACTTATGCCACTACCTCGCATTACAAATACCCCAGGGGATGATTCTGAGGGGGATATGGATGAGGTTGGCTATTACGTTGTAGGGGCACCTGCTGAAGTGGAAGTCCCCAATTGCTTGAATGCTGGAGAAGTAGACGAGGCTATCATACCCAAAGAGACCTATCTCTGCCAACTTTTAGGGGAGCCAATTGTCATTGATACCACCAGCGATGCAGATGAGGTGGTGTCTCATCTGATACGCCCTATCCAGCATAGCCACACCATGAAGTCTATCAAGAAAAATTACCCCAAGACCGCGTGCAAATTAACCTCCCATTTCCATCTCAAGGAGGTCTTAGTGCTATCGCCCCCTTTTGAGGGGATAGTTACAAAGGTCGAAGTGGTGATCCAAAAAGTTTGGGTGATGGCCATCTTAGATACAGGCTCCCCGGTGAACATCATCTCCTCCAAGTTGATGAAAAAAATCCAACTTACACCTGACTTGGAGTATAATTAAGACTATTGGAACTGCTAGTCCCAACAACACCCGCGCGCTGGGTGCCTACATGTCCCTTCCCATTCATATTGGGAAGCTCATTCTATCAGCCCCCGCAGTGGCTTTAGATAACAACAATTATGATATGCTTATAGGTACGCAATTCATGATTGAATATGTTGGCATTATCAACGTGAAGCAAGGGATCCTATCATTGCTTAATTACTAAGTACCCTTAGTTTTAGCAATAATGGACCCAACAAAAAGGAGTCCTCCTGCATGTACACTAACCCCAAAAAACCCGCGACAAAAAAAGGGCAGGTTTCCAATAAGCTCTGCATCCCCTTCCTACCTCTCAAGTGGATGAAAAGGTATCACCCTACCATAACCGCAACACCCCTACCAACATTCTTGAGGGGGGCAATGTTGGACATTCTCCTTTCCAATCTAAGGAAAAGAATGTTGGAGGTATTGGTGTTCTTGATTCTGCTCTTATGATTAGCCCATAACCTGCCCAATTTTTATATAATAATGCGGATATCAATGATATGAGTTCCCATAATGAAAAAACCCTAGAGGATTCTCAGTGGAATCCTAACAACCGGAGGAATATGATTTATCATAAAAATCGGCTTAAAACATTAAGTACTAACAGTAGAAATACTCTGACTCCTCAGTCAAATATGAGGAGTATAAAATTGCATGGACTGGAACCTCTGCAAGGCAAGAGGATGTTACCCATCGATGATTGGGTGTGAGTTAACCAATCATCGTCCAAGTCTAACCACCGTCAAGGTGAAAATATTTTACTTGAGGATGATAGGGTAAACATTAGCCAATCACTACCATCTGAGTCTGACTACTGCTAAAATACCCAATCATTACCATCCAAATCAGACCACCGCCAAGGTGAAAAGATTTTACTTGGTGGTGATTGGATACAATTCATCAAATTGTTACTGCATGGGTCATTTTTACCTCCAGAAAAATTCCATCTTTGATCTGATAGTCTGGAAGCCTACATTCCCTAATTTAGAAGACTGAGCTTTGCATTCTTTTGCCTCAAAAATAGATGATCTCAAAATTTGAACTAGTTTAAATAGGAAAAGCTAGTATCAACAAAGGGACCTTTTCTGGTTTTGCCCTGCCTGTTTAATAAAAAACATAAAAAACCAAAACAATTATTATTTTATACTTTTACTAAAAAGTAAAATATCTCGTTTCAATATATTATTTGTGGAGTCAATTGGCAGATCCCACAGGCATGACCCAAAACTGGAAAATCCCTTTTCTTGTGTGGAATGCAGTTAACCACTCTTGTCCCTTATTAATCTGAATCTGAGTGAACTCATTGAGGCAATCCATCTTGGAAAAGACCTTAGCCTTCTCCACATAGCGCGCAATCTGAGAATCCAATGGGATGGGATGTAGATCTGGTACATTGACGTTGTTGAGGTTCCCATAGTCTACGCATGGGCGTAGAGTACCATCAGCCTTCTCAACAAAGAGAAGTGGGGAGCATAAAAAGAGGTACGCTGACAAATCGCGCCTTTGGCTAACTGCTCTTTCACCCACACATTAAACGCATCTTCCTCCCAGACAGTCAAAGGGTAAAATATGGGAAGATATATGCACCAGATCCACAGTGAGCTTGAACTCACAATCAAACTCGGAGTGATCAGGTAGTGCATTAGCTGATGCTGCATCAAATGAAGATTCCAAACCCTCTAAACTAGAAGGTAGAGGAACCTCCACGGTGGGCTTCAGCACAGGGGCAAGGCTAAGGGTGTGAAGGTTGGGCCAGTGGGGCAATTTGCTTTGAACGTTAGGCTCAGACAAAGGAACAACTAATGTGCGACCATTCTTTAATGTAAGGGATAGGGTATTCTCTTTCAAATTGGTTCTGACGTCAAGCTTCAGCCACCACTCCACACCCAAAATGATAGTGTACAAGAGGTTTTTGATAGCTTGGAAGTGATTGAACAAGTGGTACTTGCCAACCTGATAGTCCATTGTCCCAATGACCTTCAGATTGGGAATACCTTGGGACGCCCCTCCCCTAACCATACCACCTGGCAAGTAACTCAGCTCAAGGTAGTCGGCTAGGCTTTGGTCATAAATTTTTCAGAGGCGCCAAACCACCACCAGAATAGTGGTGATGAATTTCCCTAAAGGGGAGGAAAGGGTAGCAGTCATTAAAAATACCCAGAATGGTCTTTATTTATAGAGACAGCGCCAGAACATAACCAACAAACTCATTATCTGGCATTAAAATGTCACCCTGGTATGTGTTTGAATCAAAGAATGGGAGGAATATTTGGCCACTCTTATTACTGAGCCACATATCCCACCATATCTTCAGAAGGGGCATAAAAATTTTGTAATGTAAACGCAGCTCTTTTTTAACCTCCTGAGTGCTACGAATCATATAAGAGGTCAAACGGTGGTTTTAGGGGTGATTTGATACATAGGATTATGTTCCATCTCTGAGCCATATGAGAGTAAATATGGTTCAGAGGTATATGTGGTGTTTTTATTATAAAACGCATTTTTAGACATGAACAACCCTATTCCATAACAGCAACGGATTGCCTGATGTTATCCAAGGCCAAACCCCCAGGATCATCTGCAAAAATTCCACTGGCGCCATCTGAACATGCTGCCAAAGTAAAGCCCATTTGTTTAAATAGGTTTTGTAAATTTTGGCGGAAAGTCGGGGAATCATGACTTCTGGACCTTGAAGCAACCATATCCACCAGGTACAAGCATTAAAAGAGGGTTTTTCCAGTTAGAGGCAATAAAATAACGCCGAGATGCTCCAACTTTTGTGACAAACCAGAAACAGTAGAGTGGCTGACCACAGCTGAAGCCCACAGCCAGCGCACACCATTTATTCTTTGTGAAAGCCCCACACAGAAAAAGTTCATGCATATAAATTTAAGAGGTTGGTAACTAATGTAAGAAGAGTGTCTGAGACTCTCCAGCTTCCAGAATGGAAGTGCACGGCGCACAGGGCCAGCACCAGGAAACTGGTCAATAGTATAAAAGTTACTAAAGCCCCGCGGAGGGTGCTTAGGCTCAAGTAACTTTGGAAGGAAAGGGTTATCCCTAGGATTTCTAACCAAAAAGAAGCGTCAAGGTGCACGGAAGGGTATGGTTTAGGCGGTCTAGGTTAGAGGGAACCTGAGCGGCCCAACTGTTCACTGGCGGATAGACTTATTGTTTTACAAATTAAATTGATAACGTTGCACAAGATCTCCTCAAAGAGGTCCATGCACAGGAATATCTGAGATAACATAATGAAAACGAAGTACTAAAAGGACTTTATTTAGGGGAGAAGTCAACCAGCAAGGAAGATTGGTATTAACATGTAAAACTTGAGAGGATTCAGCAAAACAATCAATTGAGGGAAGCGGGTCTAAGCCAAGGTGCGCCAATAGGGGCATGCTTCCATTAGGGAAAACACTATATTGAGTAATAGACTGAACTTGGGTGATTGATTGTAAAAACGGCCGACCTGAGCTGGATAATGCAAAAAATGAATGGGTTTCGAAATCCCATTCACATAAAAACCAAAGCAAACCGTTTTCCGTTGTAATAATGCTAGTTTGTTTTAACGCCTCTACTCTCATACAGGGATGAACTTCGCTTACTCCCATAGGACCAACTTAGCATACTTAGCCTTAACCCAGCGTTGGTCTATAGTATGCTTGAGGTCAGGGAGGCCTGCTAACTTCACCTTCTTAGCCTTCCTGCAAGCATCTTTGTCTCTAATGTTGGTCCTAAGGATGATGTCATTAACCAACCATGACAATGGCATGAAAATATTTTTTATTGATGGATGAAAATGGGATTTTTCATCACATCATATATCATTATAAAAAAAACAAGGTAATGATAAAATTACACCTTGGCTGAAAGAGAATGCTTATATTTTGGTAAGTAACATCAAGCAATATTAACCTTAAGTATACATAGTATGTTTTTTTGTTCATATCTGATCACGATTCCCTTGGTTGGCTATGGAACTTGAAAGATGCTAATGGTCGCCTAGCGTGGAGGACTGTTAAGCTACATTAATAGAAGTATGAAATGATACAAAGAGAAGGACATAAGCGCTTAAATGCTGAAGGGTTATAAAAATACCAATCTTTCACTTAGAAGCCCACAAGAATGACCACCTACATTTATCATTGAGATATTTTAGGATACTTGGGTGGATGAGACCAAGGAGGTTTGCTTTTAACTTAAGATTTTTCCAAGGATACATAATGGATGGTCAGCTACAGATAATAGTACACAAAAGATGGATTCCATACATATGACCAAGTGATCAGATATAATG
The DNA here is from genome assembly GCA_022478985.1 of Massospora cicadina. NCBI lineage: Eukaryota > Fungi > Entomophthoromycota > Entomophthoromycetes > Entomophthorales > Entomophthoraceae > Massospora > Massospora cicadina. The sequence continues at coordinate 85,276 of JAKSZP010010743.1, read as the reverse complement.
ATTCTAAATATTATAATCGAGTATTATATGAAATAATTCAGTTACGCATAAGCAATTGATATAATGGACATACAGGGAGTCAATGACAACGATATCAGTCAGGCACTTATGTTATACATACCCTGAACCGGTTTTAACCTTGGTAGAAGTTTTCTTTCGTTCTAGTACCATTACACGCTCTTCCAAAATTTATAATTTATATTATGGTACCCCTATTAAGAAAATCAAGTAAAAATTTTTAATTACCACGATTGACCACTTTAGAAGGTGATTTGAAGCCATTTTAGTCTAGATTTAACAGAAGAGGCTACCACTAAGTTTCTCTATGTCAATTACTATAATACAGATGTTTTAAGTTTTATAAAGCAATGGAAGAAACTTCATCTCTAACGTGAAGTAGAAGATGATGGATTTGATGGGGTCTCCCAGCAGTACATAACACCCTATACTTTCTCTTCCAAATGGCATGTATGAAAATAAATAAAGACTTTAATAGTATAATAAGGAAAAAATATTCATTAATCAAGTCTCGATATAAGACAATTTCTTGCACTCTGCTTTAAATGCGTACTGCCTGAGAGGACACTATGTAATAAGCTTGTCTCCTTTTAAGGCAATGTATGGTCAAAAAGTCAAGCTACATTCCCTTTCAGCACAATAATCAATGCTGGCAAGAAGTACTTACCTCCAGGAGGTTACCATCAGGCTTTATCAAATAAGCTGATCCAAATTTAAATTTAGGCTGTAAGTACCAGAGATCTAAACTATTGTAGGGCAGAAGTACAGACAGTGACAGATAAAAGTACCAAAATCTAAAGGAGGAGTTCAGGTACTACTACATTATACATTAGGGAGTCCACTTGAAAAGCTGAAAAAATGTATTTAAGACTGGCGGTGGTCTTTACACACTGAGGTACTGGTTACCATCCATCAACTAATAAGGTTTTCTATAACTAATTTTCCGCTTTAGTCTTTTCTCTCTCAATTCACCCACTTTTCTGGTCAGATCCTGATCAATTTGTTTAAAAAACACAACTCTACTCATTTCAGCCCTCTCTGGTCCCCCTATGTCGATGAGCTCAACGCCCACTGTCCTCTCGTGGGGCAGGGGGTGCCCCTCTTAGTATTTTTTGGCCTCTTCCAAAACACACCTGGGATGGTTCTACTAGCCCTCCCAACTTGGCTGGTCGCTTTGTCCCACCTAAGGACCTAGCTTTACACCTCACCCGCACTCAGGCGGTGCCACATCGCCCCTAAAACTCCCTTAGAGCATCATGTGATTCAGCCTTTGGGTCAAATATGGTAAGTTGTTCCCATATTTCGACCGCCCTATCATTAATTTGCCCAGGCTCTTTTGCGTCCTGCTGGCTTCATCAACTTCTGCCCCTTCAAGGGTGTTTTGACCTTGGCTTATTGAGTGAAGCTGATGTGGCAGTCATAGCTACCATTCCCTGGTGTTCCAGGGTGTACCCCTCCCTACCACTTGAACCCAGTTGCCCACTGATGCACTCTAGTGGTTCAGTTCATGGGCCTCCCTACCCACCCACCCCCCAAAGATTTATACAATGAACTGTTAGTCAGTTTTTTGGCATATGGTTTGGACCCCATCCTCCAATTTGTGGTCCCATTGGCACCTCCCACCTTGCAGGCCCTCGTGCCTTCATGACCATACATCCCACTTCTATAGAGGTTGCCCTCTCAATTCCCCCTCGCACCATCATTCCCTCTGCCCCAGACCATCCTTTCTGGGCCCGCATGGATGGAGGGCGCACCATCTGCCCTACCTGTTTTAAACTGGACCATTCAAAACGGCGCTGCCCCTCCAACACCTGAGCCATGGCCCACACACCCAACTCTTCACATGATGACCAATAGTTGACCCAGTTACTTTCATCACATGGGGCACCTGTCTCCGCCCTCCTATCAAAAAGCTGAACCTGCATCTGAGCCAGAACCAGCCAATCAGGAGCAGTGTCCCCAAGCCCCTTCTCCTCACCCAACCAATCATGGGTCTGACTGGACTCCAGTTAATTCTAAGCCACACTTAGTTTTATCCCAAGCCCCACTCCCCCTTGCCAACGCATTCTCCCAATCTAATTATCATTAACCAAAATCCCAGGAATTATTTGGACAAAGTTAATGATTTGGGTAATCCTGTCTCTGAATTGGTCGACCCTCCTTGCTTCAAAAAGTTCATTGATGCTGACTATGCAGCCCAGTTCCCCCCTCGCTTCTATTCGCCTCACCCAGGTGCCCCCATATTCTGATCAGACCATCAGTTATTTGAAGAGGTATTTGACACCCTTGTGATATTGCGCTCCAATCTACCGCAAGTTTATCCGTAGAGAGGTTATCTAAAGGCCTTGTTCCCCCTCCCATGGACCCTGCGCTGACCCTTCCCCAAAAATGATAATTCCTCCGCCACTACTCTTATGCCAGCAATTTTCTCAAACTCTTAGCACAACAAGCTAGGTTTGGCCCAAATACCCATCTCACCCCCCAAAATTGTAGATATGGCTTCTTCCATGCACGACACCCACCTTAAATGTGAGAAGGCCCTTGCCATTTACCTTTCCAACTGCCTCAAAAAAGTTATCCCTTGGCCAGCGCCACTCCCCTCCATGGACCCCCACTTCCACGACGCGCCTACGCCTCAGCTCTCTGCTTTGTGCCACTGCCTGTCCGCCCCAGTTGAGCTCGCCCAGCCTCCCAGTCCTCCCTCTCCCTCCGCCATGGTCAGTTAGCAGTTTTCACTACTGACTTAGTTGGAGTTTTGCGTTGGTTTTCATGTCGTTTGAAGGGCTTTGGCCATGTCATTTGACTTTTGGTGTGGTTTTTTTCATTTGTGCTCAGCAATGTCCATCCCCTTATTGACATGCATCGATTTAATTTTAAATTTTATAACTAATTTTCTCATACTACACCTTCAGAGCTTCCATATATTTTTTAGGGAGTGGTAATATCAAATAAGTCTACTATAAAATATATTGATAATTTCTTATATATGTAATCCATATAGACAGAGGGATACTTAAAATTTGGTAGTGACCTAAATACCCTAGTGATGGTGGTACAATGGGATCAAATGAGTGCCCTATGGGGTCTACCAACTAAGAGTTATGGACAGTGGCATATTAAATTGTAAAAAACAAACTTTGTTAATTATTCCTTGGATCATCATAAAAATTTAATAACCAATATGAAGATGATGGATTAAATGAGAAATTATTTTCACATAATAGATCAACCAAAAAGCATAAATATGGTGACACCACCATCTATCCTGACATGCATTCTTTGGTACATTCATATGCCAATTTCACCAACAAGGAGAACATACAAATGGACAACAATAATCATACTACACAGCTACATCAGATGTTAAAATTATAAAAATCTTGAATATTTAGAGCGTTAGCATAAGCCACTAAATGGCTATGTGCAATAAATTGGCTTTCAAAATCAATTCATATTCTCATTTTTCCATGTATAGAATTTAATAACTCTGTAATTCAGAATTATATTTAGTCATAACTTTTCATATTTTACCTTGAAATAGAAAAGCAACGTAATAAATACTATTAAACAAATTTTGCCAAACTTTTTTTTAATTATATTACTTATTGTCATAGCTAGTGCCATAAAATCAGGTATAGAGCGTCCCAAAAGGTGGTCATAGTACTAAATAAAAAGAAGGGGACATAAGCTCTATGAAAACTACTAATGTCCTTTCATAGTTTGTATATAATAAATTTATAGTGAACCTTCAAGCTTAAAAATTCCTACAGAAAAATCCTTAAAATTTAGAAAGTACCCAAATTTAGCTAAAATACAAAACAAAATACAAGGTCAGAGACATTGGCAGAATTTAACGCTATGATATTGAGCTGCTTAGCAAAGATTTTTTTAGCCATAATTCGATTTTGGGACTGAATCCACTCAGCCAATTCCTAATATTGATACCAGCAAATTTCAGTTTTTTTATTCATACTTTTTAAGTATACTTCCATAACTAAGAATTAGATGTTTAGCATAATACACTACTTTATTATCTCAACTTTTTAGTAAGAAACCTCACCAAAATGTCTAAAACTATCATATGGTTCTACACCGTGACTTTGAGCCCCCTGCTAGTGTAAAAACAGGAAAATTCTATTTTTGTTGCTCCTGACGCCTCTACAAGCTCATCACTAACTTATGGTTTTTTAAAGTTCTTAAAGCCTTCTGGAATTGTAGTGGCTGATTCCCCACCTCGTATGGACCTTATTCCTTAGAATTTTATTTGGCAAGCTATATATTGAATACATATCAATGATTAATTTTGATGTTGCCTCTTTTTAAGTTATATACCTTGTCATTCACCATCTTTGTGCCTTATACTTAATGGCAAAGTCCTCCTGTGGCCCAGTTTCCGTGACTTTATACAAAAAATAGACCATATTTTGGAGTTTCTTTATAGTTGGCTTGAGAGAGTTAGATAGATGTTGTTAACCATACCCTTCAATAAATCGTTAGTCCTTTTAGGCTTGTTGGCAACTTTCTTGTCAGTGGGTGGCTTCATTTTTCTATTTATCCTTGCCATCATCAGATGGTTCTCTCACTAAGAAAGTTTGACTGGCGTGCAGTTTTTGTCACCCATCTTCCCTCAACATCTTTTCTTTTGGAACTACCCCCTAGACAAGAGGTGTATTGCACCTTTTTAGCTATGAGAACATCCCTAGAAAATGGTGCAGCAGACATATTGGATCACTTTTTCCATAGTATCATGTTATCCTTACCAGAAAAGGCCTCACAATGGCTTCTGCAAGTAATGATAACCAAAACAGCCTTGCTGCAGTCTACTATTGCACTGGAGGCCTTTGTTTAGCTCCAAAAGTGTTCAACCTCCTCAAAAAAGGATTTCAGCTCGTTTATCTTTTTTCTCTAGGGCAGAATCCCCTTTAACAATGCCTCAAAAGTTTTAAATACTTAAGCTTCCCGTCTAAGCTCACTTAAAGCTCTTCACATAGCCCTGCTCCAGAAATTCTTTGATACAATTGATTCTTCTCTGTCAATCTGGGTTGATCCTCCAAAAACTTTTTCCGTCACTTGTACATCCCTCTAGTCTTTTATCCAAACAAACAATCCTTCTCAATGTCCCCACCTTAGTGTAGAACTTCAAGTTATCAGAGAGGAAATTATCAGCTCTCTATTAGAAACCCTTACATTGAGATTTTTTACTAGCTCCTATTCAGGAGCTGTCTATACCCAATCCTCTCACTGAAAAAAACCTCGTTATCCTAAGTACAACCAAAGATCTGGACTCAGCCTTGAGCCAGATAGAGGTAAGTGATGTGGCTTTTCAGGTTAGATGGAGGCTCACTCTATGATGACTCTGCATTGGCATTCTTCTAAGAACTACCCCTCCCTTTTGCAGTCAGAAGTAGAGAGTGTTAATGAGTCTCTTGCCATAACCCCATATCATTCACATCTTTTTAGCTTAATGCCTCCCTTGTTAATATGAGCTCTTCCATAGTAGCATACGCGGATGCTACCCCAAGTCAATTCAACTGTTCACAATCTTAAATCACGATACACAGCTTGTTGTTCTATTGTAGAATGAGACAATATGCTATAAGGACGCCATAGTATTCCTTTCTTTAATGAGCCAAAAGGCTAGTTTAGCCATCGTTTGGGTGTCAATGAGAGTGATTCATCTTTACATCTCACCTCTATTTGCGCTGCTAAATACCCATCCCCCTTCAAAAGCTATGATCAGCTCAGAGGCCAAGTTGTGCATAAACGTCATCCTGAAGTCTTTCCATACTCTCCTGGAAACCATAGCAAAGTATAATGTCCTTCTGGTTTCATCTCTCTTCTGCGACCATTAAACCTACTTCTTGATACTTCTTGTTCTTGGTTACATTTAATTCTTTTCTTAAAATTTGGTAAGCTGTAGTTCTGTTTGAAACTGGGGAATCACTAAACTTCACAATCTTGGAGCTTGCAGAGGTGTTGAACCTGTTTACGTATCCAGGAGTTCCTTTAAAAGAAACTTCTCAGGACATTTTTTATATTAGTAAAAACACCTGTGTCTTTTTCTGTTGGTGATGGTCTGTACACTGAACGAATCTTACCTGTTATAAGCTTATTGTATCTCGTCATTTGGGGGGCTGAGTGATGGGTAAAAACGTATCATCAAGATCCAGTTGAAAGAGGAAGTTTCATTAGCCATAGTCTCTGATGAGATTACTTTTGCAATCACTTAGATTGATGAACCCCTATCTCTTCCACGTCAAAATGGTGTATTGCGCCCTCTGTGAAGCTTACACCTTTGGAAGCTGCTACGCCCACAACGCTGGAATTACCAGAACGCATCAAGCCTTACGTCAACTCATTTGGTGCCTCTAAGGCCCCAGGTGTCATGCTTACATAACCTATCTGGGGGCACCAACAGCAAGGACAAGTCTAGGCGGCAGGAGATCCAAAATGCCAAGTTGCAGGACCTTCCTGACCTAAAGCATACCTTGAGCCAACGCTGGGTACAGGCCAGATATGCCCAGATTTGTACAAGTGATGTGCATAATACCCAACCCCTTGTTTTGGCTATTGCCTTAAAATGAATTAGTTATATTCTAAATGACAAAGGCTTAATTTGGTTAATCTACAGGGATTCAAAACCCATTCAATTTATGAAATTACTAACATAGGTCAACCTCAACTTAAATTGATCACTCAAGTAAGGTCAGTTTTAAAGTATGTTACCAGTTCAGATGGGAGAATGTGCTTATTGGTGCACCAAGGCTTAGTACCACTTTCTAAAATCTATGATTTCCCCAAGTTGACTTAAATATGTTTGCTTGAGACCAACCTTTCTCATTGGTCGTCTTTCCTTCAATAAACCCCTAGTCAGTTTTAAATCTTTTTCTTATGTTGAGTTGGGAAAACCTGTGCATGGACCTCTTCAAGGAGGTCTCACATCACGTTAGCCAAATTATTTTTTAAAATTTTACAAGAATCAGGTACACCGCAGGGTTACCCAGGTTCCCTCTAAACCGGGCCACCCATGCATGCTAGCCCTGTACAAAGCTTGGTTATGAACTGCCCTTTGGGGCACATCCAAGATTTTTGATTGTTTGATCCCTAATTAGTTGTACCGTGCTAACTACCCTCACTATATGTCACTTCAGATCAAGCACCCTCTGCTAGGGTATCTTTATTTTAACACTGACGACCAGTTCCCTTGCGTTGGTTCAGTGCTCCGTGAACCACCCTTCTGGGAACTGGAGAGTTAAAAATACTCTCCTGACATTGGAAGACCTTTTATCTACATTACGTGCATGAACATTACCATGTGGGACTTTCACAAAGTGCAAATTGTGTGCGCCACTGTTGGTCACATTCGCAGTGGGGCTCACCACTGTTTTCACATTTTTTTGATGGTTGGAGTATCTCAGCATTATGCGTGCTACCTCCTACCCGAAAGTACCCACCCTTCTTGCTCGTACATAATGTTTATGGTTGCTCCATGATCTGAGAATTGTGATTCCCCAACTTTCCACCAAAACTAATAAAATTGACATAAATAAACTGGTTTTTCTTTGGCACCACGTTCAGAAGGTGCAGGAAGGATCATTAACAAAGGGCCTGGTGGTGATGGCCCTGGATGACGGTGCATAAACCATCGCCAAAATGGGTTTGGTGTCTTTTTCATCCCAAAAACACTTTATAAATGATGTTTCTATATATACAACCAAGACATATATATTCCCTTATGACTCAGATACGTAACCCATTTCAGTGTATCAAATCACTCCAGATAACCCACGCTTGACTACAATCATGATCCTCAGAACACAGGGGGTAGAAAAGGAGTTGCTTATTAAATACAAAAATGTTTATGCAGTTTCTGAAAATATGGTGGATATGTGACCTCAGTAGTAAGAGTGACCAAATATCCCTCTCCATTTTATGATGCAGAAACGTACCCTGGGGATACGCTTTAATCATAAAGAAAGTTTTGTTGTGAAGTGTTGGCGTTTTCTGTTAAAAATAAAGATAATTCAGGTTATTTTTTATTGACTGCTACCCTTTAATAATCTTTAGGGAAAATTAGCACTACTATTTTGGTGGATACTGGAGCCTCTGAGAATTCTTTTGACCAATATCTAGCCGGCTACCTTAAGCTGAGTTTCTTGCCAGGTGGTATGATTAAAGGAGGGGCTTCCCAAGTTATTCCCACGCTGTAAATTATGGGTTAGTGGATTATCAAGTTGGCAATCATCATCTGTCCAACCACTTCTAAGCTATCAAAAACCACTTGTATCCCATCATTTTGGGTGTAGAGTGGTGGCGAGAGTTTGACATCAGAACCAACTTGCAAGACAATACTTTGTCCTTAACTTTGGGGAATGGTCATATATTAGTTGTCCCTTTGGCTGAAGCCAACTTATATGGCGATTTGCCCCACTGGCCCAGTATTCACACCCTCAGTCTTGCTCCATTGCTGAAACTCTCTTTAGAAGTTTCCTACCTTCCTTTTTGGAAGGGCTAAAATCTTCTTTTTTTGCTTTAGCTAATGTACTACCAGCTCATTCATAGTTTGGTCTTGAGTTCAAGCTCACGTTGATCTGGTGCATATATTTTCCCTGATTTATCCATTGACTGTATGAGAAGAAGCGACCTTCTGATGTTTGCGTTAAGGAGCAGTTAGCCAAAGGCGTAATTTTTAGTGAACTTCCCCTGTATGTTCCCCACTTCTCTTTGTAGAGAAGGCAATGCTGCCTAACTCCCATGCACAGATTATGGGAACTTAAACAATGTCACTGTACCAGATTTACATCCCATCTCATTGGATTACAGATTGAACGCTATGTGGATAAGGCAAAAATCTTCTCCAAATTTAGTTTCTTTAAACGTGTTCAATCATATCCGGATTAATAAAGGCCAGGAGTGGCTAATTGCATTTCATACCAGAAAAAGGATTTTCCAATTTTTTGTTATTTTCTTTGGGCTTAAAAATGCCCCTTCTATCTTTCAACGCCATATTGATGCGGCTTTGGGGCTTGTGGGGTATGCACAGTTGCCTACCTGGATAATATTTGGGTGTGCTCCCCTGATCATGAGTTTCATGCAGTACACTTTTGGCAATTGGTGGAGAGGTTAAAGGCAGCCAATCTTACGCTGAAGATCAGCAAATGTAAATTCTTCAAGTCCCAGGACACCTTTCTGAGAAACTTCATGTTTGACCAAGGACATATGCTAACTCCAGACTTGGAGAAGGCAACTATGAATGGCCCACCAGGACTTCAGTTAAGTAGCTGAGGAGGTTTTTTAGGAAGTGTATGTTTCTTAGAAGTTTACACCGAAACTTTCTGAGGTGATAGCACCCTTATATAAGGCTAGCGGTGCAAAGGTGCTTCAGTGGTCCCCCGTTTTGAAGGACGCTTTCCAAGCAGTAAAGTTCACCCTGTTGTCCACATCTGTCCTTCGCCAAGTTGACCCTTCAAAAGAATTCATTTTGTCTACTGATGCCTCCAACTTCGCCATAGCAGCTGCCTTGCTACAAGAAGGCGAAGATGAAATAGAGCATCCAGTGGGAATTTTTTCAGTAAAATGTCTCTGCCTGAGTTGAATTAAGCCGTTTATGACAAAGAGTTACTATCAGTGGTGGAGGCGCTGACTTATTGGCGTCACCACTTGCATGGCTCCTCCCAACTTTTCCATGTACGTACAGATCACCATGCCTTGCTGTACTTCCGCGCCAATCATGTCCTAACCCCACGGTAGACCTGTTGGCATAGGACCCTTTCCCAATTTGCATTTTCTTATTAGTTCACTAAGGGCAAGGAGAATGGTTTGGCGGATGCTTTAAGCCGCAACCCTGGATTAGCTCCTGATCCAAAGGAGGTAAAGGTTCATAACACCCAGTTGATGATTCCTCCGGGTAAGATTTTTTCTCAACTTCTTGATTCCTTGGTCAACACGCCAGCGCTTGCTCCTCTGGATAGTGTGTATGAATACAGTATGTTCATAAAGCTGTCCTATCTCAGCCTTTGTTGGCCAAATATGCTATGTTCCTTGCTAAGAGCGCGTCGAATCAAGAGGACATCACCAGAGGTTACCACGTAAAGTATGAAATGGTGTGGTTTCAGGAGCGCCTATGAGTTCCTGCTGGACCACTTTGCCCGGAAATCATCCAAGACCATCATTACGGAATCATCGTTGGTCATCCTGGGAAGGCAAAGACTCTGAAGCTAATTCTCTGCACTTACAATTGGGAGGGTTAACCACTCATGTGGTCAGGTATTTAAGGAGTTCCTGATCTGCTATCATATGAAACCAAATTGACAACCACTTGCGGGGTTGTTAGTACCAGTTCAGAAGGCTGAAGAGCCTTGGACTTCCTTATTGGTGGATTAAATTGTGAAATTGCCTGTATCTGATAGCTATGATGCCATCATGGTAGTGGTGGACCGGTTTACAAAGTTCGCTCACTTTATACCTTGCAGAATTATAGTAATCGCGGCTGAGATGGATAGGTATTTGTAACTAATGTGTTCGCTCTTCATGGGGCCCCTCAAGAAATAATTAGTGATTGTGATCCCCAGTTTACCTCCATCTTTTGGGAAGATTTGTGTAAGACTCTGCAAATCTGTCCCTGCAGTTTAACTGCCTATCACCCCCAATCAGATGGCAGACTGAACTAGTGAACAAGTGCCTCAACAGTTCTTGCAGTGTTACACCACCACGGATCATTCAGATTGGGTTTCCCATCTCCCCTTGGCCCAATTCATTTATAAAAACGCCCAACATGCATCAATCGGTTGTTCCCCATCCTTCACAAACTATGGCTTCAATCCCGCCTTTAAAATGAAGCCAGTTGTGGATCCAAGGTAGAAGCGGTGGTGGACTTTGCAAAAATGATCAAGAAAGTACACCAGGGGTTGAGCATGAATTTAGATGCTGCCTTGCAGGCTTAAAAAAAGAAGGATGATGGTAAGAGACGAGTTGGACCAGCGTACATGGAAGGAGATCATATGATGTTGGATGATAAAAACACCCCAATCAAGCAACCATGAAAAAAACTAGGAACAAAGAGGATTAGGACATACCGCGTTATCAGAAAGGTGGGCCACGCCTCATACCAGTTGGATCTCCCCCCTCATTTTAAATCTTTTCAGTTTTCCAAAAGCAATCTTGCGTTGTTTGAGGGCTGCCCACCAAAACTCCTGAGCTTATCTCATGGATGGGGTGCCGGAGTGGGAAGTCTAGGAGATTGTAGTCTCTCGTCAGGGAAGAAGAAGAATAAGTATCTTGTATCCTAGAAGGGATTTGATGCAGTAGAAAAAAGTTGGGTCCCACCGTGTGACTGCGCCCATTCCCAAGACCTAATTGTAGCATTTCACGAGCGTTTCCCTGAGGCCACAGGATCTAAGTTCAAATAAGCTGTTGCTGCCATGAAGTTGGCCCCTACCCCACAAGAACTTTTCCTTGATGAATGCCCTTGGAGGGGGGTTGAGCCCTAAAAAGAGGAGAGGGTAATGTCATGTTTACATAACCTAATTGAGGGCACCAGCAGTAAGGACAAGGCTTGGCGGCAGGAGGTTCAAAGGGCCAAGTTGAAGGACCTTCCTGACCTAAAGCAAACATTGGACTAACGCTTGGTACAGGCCCAGTATGCTCAGGTTGGTCCAAGTGAGGTGCATAACGTCCATCCTTTTGTTTTAACCATTGTATTAAAACGGATGAGTTATCTTCTATTAGACAATGGCTCAATTCGGTTAAGTTGGTGAATGGGGGTTTGAAACCATTTAAGTAATAAATTTCTATCTTGTGTCAGGCTCAACTTCAATCACTCACTTTAGTAAAATCATTTTAGTACGTTACCCAGTTGGATGGAAGCGTGTACTTATTGGTGCACCAAGGCTTAGTACCACTTTCTCCAATTGATGATTTCCCTGAGTTGGTTTAAATATGTTTGCTTGAGACAACCTTTCTCGTTGGTCATCTTTCATTCAATAAACCCCTAGTCAGTTTTACATTTTTTTATGTTGACTTGGCTGAACCTGTGCGCAGACCTTTTTGAGGTCTTATGTCACGTTAGATAATTTATTTTTCTTTAAATTATACAGACTCAGGTACACAGCTATATGTCAAGATTCCCTCCAAAATGGGTCACCCATGCACGCTATCCCTTTACAAAGCTTTGTATGAACTGCACTTTGGGGCACGGCCAAGTCTTGATGATTGTTTGATACCTAATTAATTGTACCGTGCTAACTACCCTCTCCATATGTCACTGCATCTCAAGCATCCTCCGCTGGGCTATCTTTGTTTTAACACTGACGACTAGTTCCCTTGCTTTGGTCCAGTGCTCCGTGAACCACCCTGCTGGAAACTGAATATTATAGATACTCTCCTGACACTAGGACTACCATCTCCTACAGAGTTTGTTTTTGAGTTAAGTTAAACGTGGATCATGTGAAGATCTCTTCACCCATCTATCCCTTATCCTTAAGGGAAGCTGCTTCCTTGGATGAATGGGTCAGATAAGTTGGAAAAGGGGCAGATATCTAAAATTCTTCTCCGGTATGCTCCCTCATCTCTTCGTTAAAAATTCAGATGACACGCTTAGGACCTATAGACTATAGGAATCTTAGTTATATGACAGTCCCTGAACCACACCCACTGCCCTTGAAGCAACAGATTGTTAAATTGATGAAAAGGTTTAAGTCTTCAGAAAACTTGATTTCCAGGATGCCTTTAATCAAATTTGCATCAAAGAAGGACAGGAGTGGCTGACAGCCTTTCATACCAGGAAGAGCATCTACCTGTTCCGCTTAATGCCATATTTTAAAGAATGCCATTTTACTTTCAAAAATTTATTGATGCTGTACTTGGTGACCTAAAGGAAGTATGTGTCATGACATACATAAATGATATCTTAGTATTCTCTCCAGATCGCACCTCCCATGCCCAGAACCTCTAAGCAGACATTGATCATCTATCACGGGCATATCTGACGATTAAGGCTAAGAAATGCGAACTAAAAGTCTGAAGTTATTTCTCATGTCAACAAATATTTTTCAAAGGGCATATGATTGCCCCAGACAAATATACTGTCATTCCTGACTGGTCCACGGCTACTTCCCTATCAGAATTAGAAGTTTTCTTAAAGCATAAAATTTTCTCAAGAGGTTTACACTACATTTGTCTAAAGTAGCCGCACCCCTTTATGTCGCTTCTGGAAAGAAGAATATGTGCTGGAATGCTGAATGCAATGCTGCTTTTAATGCTGTCAAGTCCTTCCTCTTATAAATACCTGTCCTAGTGCATGCTGACCTAAGCCGTCCATTTATTATTGCAACAGAAGCTCAAACTTTGATGAGGGTGCAGCTCACTTGCAATTTGGCGATGATGGAATAGAGCGACTTGAAGCTTATTTCTTCAAGAAGATGCCCCTATTACATCTGAAATACTCCATCTATAGTAAGCTACTGAAAGTAGTTGAAGCCATGCAATAATGGTAATATGATTTCGATTGATTTTAATGGCCTTTCACTTTTAGGATGTACAATAGAGCATTATTTTACTATCATGCTCCTCAAAAGCTAACAACAAGACAATCTCATTAGCTGGAGATTCTTGCAACTTTTGACTTCAATTATGACTTTGTGAGGGTAATCAACAACCTTATTCCAGATGCACTTTATTGGATTCCTGGGTTTTCAACATACCCATTCCTTGTAGAGGCACATAAAACCCAGTTGCTGATCAGACATGAACAAGTCATTAAGAGCTCTTACTTTCAAGTGTTCACCATCCTCACCTTGGCCTTATCATTGTAAGAGGAAAACATTTCCTCTAGGTTGGGGCTCTCACAACACCTCTCAGTTAATATGATAGGGTCAAAGCAGCTTGTGCTAGAAATGGATCTTCTCTTGACCAAGTATATCAGGTTTTATATTGTGTTATCTTGCATCAGGGAAAGTGGTGGATACCCCTGGGCCCCCTAGAGAAGAAGTAACTAAGAAGCATCATGACACCCCTCTGCTAGTCACCCAGGAAAGGACAAAACCACAGATCTCATAAGAATATCCTATATTTTGAAAGGCCTAACCTCTGATGTGGCCAAGCACACTTTCTACTTGATCTGTAATCGCGTTAAGACCAGTCTTCAAGAAGGACACAGGACTCCTAGTTTCCCTTCAAGAACCTAGTGTGCCTTGGACCTCTGTGTCAGTAGATTTTATTGTGAAACTAACCCTTCATTATGTTATGATGCAGTCATGGTGTTTGTTGGCTGCTTCATCAAAATGACTCATCTCATCCCTTGCCACACCAACATAACTTCGGTTCAGACTGCTCAATTGATTGCTCACTACATCTTCTGCATGAACGGGATCCTTAGGTAGATTGTTAGTGATAGAGGACTCCAATTCACGGCCTAATTTTGGGAAGCATTACTGTACTTGATCTAAGTTCACCCATGTCGCTCAACCACGTTCCACACTCAGTCAGATGGACAGATAGAGAGGGTTAACCAATATTAAGAGCAAATCCTTAGTAGTTACAAACTCTGAACAAGACGACTGTGCCTTAAACCTGCCTTTAGCTCAATTTTTATAAAAATCTTAAGCACTCATCTATGAACGCATCCTTTTTCTAACTATGGCTATAATCCCATTTTTAATATTGCTTCCCATCCCAGTACACAATTGGTAGCAGCAAATGATAGGTCTTAAGAGCTTAGGGAGATTTATCAAAAAGTGAAGGACCACTTTATTGATGCTGTGAGAATCTACAAGGATTATACAGGTCACAAACTAAAAGGACCTGAATACCAACCTGGGGACTTAGTCATGGTCAATGCAAAGAACTTCCTCTTAAAGAAGCACTGCAAAAAGCTTGGGTCCAGCGTGTTTTACTATTCTAGGTTAATTGTAAGGTTGGACTAGTTGCCTATCAGCTTATCTTTCCACCTACTATTAAAGTCTTAAAGACCCTGCATGAGGGCCTCCTAACCCCCTACTCTTGGATCATGTCGTATACTCATGATCCTAACATGATAGACGGCGAGCCTGAGTATAGGATTGATGCCATTCTTGCCTCAGGACTTTTCCGCCATCAACTAAGTTACTTAGTATCCTGGAAGGGATATGAAGAGACTGAGAATAGCTGGGTGTTTGCTAATGAATTGGTTTTTGCTCCTGTGTTAGTTAAAGAGTTTCATCATAAGTTTCCTGATGCTGTAGGCAACACGTCCTCATCATCAACCCTTGCAGCAATTAAGCTTCAAAGCTCCCACATGAACTATACTCTTGCTGACATTCTCTCAATAGTGATACACTATCAAAGAGTGTAGGGTTATGTCACATTTGATTGCATAATTCCAGGTATAAAGTATTATAAAAGGATATTTGGGTACTTAACTAAAGAATAGGCTAATAGCTCCTTGCAAACTATTAATAATTTCCCACAGGCGATAAATAAGAAATGGGTAGTGAGTATTCAAGCTGAAAAATCCCTAAAGAATAATCCTTAAATTCAGAAAAGTACACAACTTTAGCTAAATTAAAAAATGATAATATACAAGGTCAAAGTCATGGGCACTATCAGACAATATGAGGTTGAGCTGCTTGGAAAATATTTTAAGCCAGGATCTGATTTTAGGACCCAATCCACCCCTCCAATTCATCACCCTAATATTAAAATTTTGGATCTTTAATCCTTACTTAAGTATACTTCCATAGCTAAGCATTAAAAGTTTCATATGTTACAATATTTTACTATCTCAGCTTTTGTGATAATAAATAAACCACACTAGAATTCCTGAGCCTACCTGAATTGTTCTACACCATGATCTGGAGCTCCCCTGATAGTGTAGAAACAAGAAAATTCTATTTTTGCTTTTTTTTACCACCTTCAAAACCTCACCATCAACTTGTGATTTTTTAGGTCTTCAACCTTTTTTAAAATTTTAATGGCTGATTTGCCTCCTCTTCTGGACCTTATTCCCTATAATTTTATTTGTCAAATCTATATTAGAACCATATCAAGTATCACTTTAGACGTTGCCTCTTTTTAACCTTATATTCCTTGGCATTTATCATCTTTGTGCCTTGGGAATTAATGGCAAAGACCTCCTGTGGCCATTTTCCATGACGCTTGTTAAATATAAGAAGGGTTGACTTAAAGAGAGAGTTAAGCGCCATTGTACAACTGTCAGCCAAGAGGGATGCAAATATATTATTAGGTCCATAGTTAATGCACCGTTATTGTGTAACCACTTAAGAGTAAGAGTAATCCAAGAGGTCCAATGTTGTGAGAAGATAACGCATGCTTTCCTGGATCTTGACAACATGACGCTCATAACGCTAAAGACCACAATCTGCATCATTTTATACATCATTATTTAGCTTTAATCACCTTCAAATAGTAAAAAGTTTATATAAAATCATCTTGTCTTCAAATCTATGATAGCTTATAATGATTCCATCTTTCATCATTAGAGGTTATGGGTGTTTATGTGATAAAAAACATGATTCCCATTCAGATAAATCTATTTACCAACTATCATTACTTTTAAAGTGACAGATTACTTTAAGCTCTTGAAGGAGTCACAATTAATTACCTTTTTTGGACATCTGCCCTCACAGCTGAACAAGAAGAATGTTTTAAATCAAGTTCAGCTGAATAAGGAAAATGTCAGCCATTTGTAATTATCTGAGGATGTTACAAACAATTTTAATAAAAATGATGACTCAGCTTTTGGATAAATCAGCCAAAGGTCCCTGGCTGATTCTCGGTGGAACCCCAATAATTGGGGTAACATGAGTTCAAACCCTTTATGAGCATCAAACAAAAAATTGAATGGTTGGAGTAATCTGACCACACAAAGGACTTAGGGGCTACCACTGGGCATTCCCCCACCACCCTGATGTCCTTCAATGCACCTATGTGGAGACCCCCCTTTTATAGGCTTTGTGGGGGTCCCCAAGGTGCAAGAAATTTCTTGGTTGGTGATTGGCAAAATTCATAGATATGTTAACTCATGGGTATGTTCTAGCCAATCAAAATTACACTTCATTTGCTACGCTGCCCTGAAGCGAGTTCCTGAGTTATGATATGCTATTCCTGCATATTATTCAATTTGGAATTATCGAGGCTATTCCAAACTTATCCCCAAATTCTATCCAACTTTCAAAAGTAGTATAAATACTAACTAGCTGAAAATTGGAGGGGATCACTTCTCATTTTACCCTCACATTCATATTAAAAATCTCAAAACATATTTCTATAAGCTTTCTATTTTTATTTTATTAAAATTCTTTGTGGGATCCAGTGGTGTAGCACCAAGTGAGCATGATTAAGCTGGATTCCTACAAAATGGTGCTTGCTACAGGGGATCTCTATATACCAAAAATAGTTGCTCTTTAAAAGCAACTGGCAAGCTCTTTTTCCTCCTTGAGGAGCTTGAGCAGTGCCCTTTCAAACTCACCCTTAAGGACAAACACAATTCTGGTGAAGGAAGCATTATTACCTTTTTGTACATCTATGAAGCTGCCATGGATGGTACAACTGACAAGCAAAAGGTTCGCCACATCATTCCTTGTTTAAGCCGATTAGCACAAGAGATGATAGTACCAATTTGAACCCTGAGTACACCTGGCCAGAGGTGGAGGAGGCTCTTCTAGCTGAATTCAGATCAAAGCAAAGTCTACACAGGGAAAAACAGGTCTTTATGCGTTTTAGCATGTATGAAGGTGAATCAACCATTGCCTTTGCTGAACGCTTTTACCTTTCTGCGCAAAGGTTGTCAACCTCAAACATGCTTACCCTTGATAATGCTATTGCCGCCCTGTTAACTGGGCTAGCCTCTCAGCCCTCTCTATCCTGACATATCATCTCAGTGAAACGATAATTTACAAACTTCGCGACATTAAGGAAGCTTTTTTAGATGTGGCTGAACTCCATGAATGTGCCACACCACTTGAAGCTGAAGTGACAAACTTTGATCTAACCATTGAGGAGCATTTGCCTGTTGATCAATTGGGAGTGAGGCCACCTGTGCCTATCTTCCCTACTAAACCAGCACCCTCAGTGCGACTTAAAAAGTTTATCACTTTTTTTAATGAATCAAAGCCCTGTAAGGTTGTAACAACCATACACCCGCACCAGTGCACTGACGCCTCTGTGCCTTCCCTTACAGCCAAGCTGAAAAATGCGCCTTCTAAGGCTACCCAATCCTCTATGACCATCCCCCTACCTCCATCACTGCCTTGCCCGTTATTGCAAATACTCTTGGGGAGGAATCTGAAGAGGGTTATGATGATGTTGGTTATTACATATTGGGAGCTCCTGAGGAAGTATAAGTGCCTGATCATTTGAACGCTGGAGGAGTAGACAAGACCACCATACCTGAGGAAACGTACCTCAGCCAAATTCTAGGGTGTCTAAAAGTTATTGACACTTCCAGCGATGGTGACCTAAACTTAGTTGGCTTGATTCGCCCTCTTCAGCAGGTTCATCCCATAAAATACAGCATGGATAAATACCCAGAGACCTCTAGAAAGCTAACCACCACCTTCCGGCTCAAGGAGGTCTTATCTTTGTCACCTAGATTTTTCAGAGACGCTCACTAAGGTTGAAGTGGTCATTTAAAAGGTCCGAATACTAGCCATCTTGGACACTGGCTCCCCAGTCAACGTGATCTCCTCTAGGCTTTTTAAGAGAATAAAGCTAGCTCCTGACTTGGAGTACACGCATGAGTTTGGAACCGCTGGTCCCAACAATACCAGTGCTTTTGGGGCATACTCTTCCCTTCCCATTCGAATAGGGAAGCTTATCATATCATCCCCTGATGTGACTTTGGATAACAATGCATATGATATGCTCACTGGCACACAATTTATGATTGAGTATGAGGGAATAATCAACCTAAAGCAAGGTTACCTCTCAGTACTCAGCTATTGAGTTCCATTAGTCCTATCATTAAAGAACCGAGTAAGCACGAATACTCTTGCCTTGTTGAATACCCCTTCCCAGCGATACCTTTGTCTTGTTCCACTTCTGTGTGACACACAAAGAAATTGCCCAATTCAGTGGATGCTGAGGATGGCATCCCTTTTTATGCGGCAGATGAGGTCTTGATTAAGCCTGGGAACTAAGATTGGTTGACACTAATCACACTACAAATCCCCCATCATTGTCTATTGCACCTTGTAATTATTGAGGGTGTTAGTTCCTTGGAGCCTCGTGTCTTGCCTGGGATACTAGACCCAGCTTATAAGAGGCCTATCACCCTTCTTCTAGGAAACCTCATCAGAAAAAAATATGATCATATGGAAACACCAGGAGATTGGTAGAGGTTCCTTACTCCCAGTAGAGGACATTGAACATATCCACTCCGTGTCTCTATGTCAGATTTGGGCTTAACCATGGACAACATGGTGTGCACTTTGCCCAATGAGCATATTTCAGATAAGTTGACCCCAGAGGAGTTGGAGAAAGTTCATGCCTTGTTAGAAAATTCAGTGACATATTCTCCAAATCGGAAACTGAATATGGCAACATGAAGGGCCGGTGCCACTCCATTGATGTAGGTGATGCCTGGCCTATAAGGTCCAAATCTTATTGTAAATCAAAGGTGGAGGAACAACAGATGAGGACGGAGCTCCAGCAGTCATTAGACGCGGGGTTACTTGTTCCTTCACAAAGCCCTTGGTCTTCCCCTCTCTTGTTAATTAAAAATAAATTGGAGGCCATCATATAGTCATGGATTACTGTAGGTTAGATAGCCTCACCAAGAAGGATAGCTATCCTATCCCTCGCATTGATGATGCCCTGGCCCAACTCTCTGGCTCTAACTTCTTCTCCGCATGGACTTGGCCAGTGGATATTGGCAGATGGATCTTTCTCCTCAACATCAGGAGAAATTCGCTCTTATTTGTAGTTAAGGTCTCTTCCAACCCACACGATTACCCCAAGGGTTGTGCAACGCCCCTTCCTCTTTCCAGCATGCGATAGATCCACCTTGCAGGACCTCAAGTTAACTTGTGTCATCTTCTATCTTGATGACATCACGGTGATCAATAAAACCTTTAACGAACCTCTTGACCACTTGAAGGAGGTGTTCCAACGGTTACGTCAGTCTAATATAAAGTTGAAGACCTCCAAGTGTACTTTCTTCCAAAGGAAATTGGATTTCCTCAGCTACTCCATTTCACAAGAAAGTATTCAGCCCATGTAGACAAGGTTGAAGCCATCTAAAAAATGCCGCCCCCTAAAAATCTATGGGATATTCAGGTATTTCTAGGGATGATGGGGTATTACCATCAGTTCAATCCTAAGTTCACTCAGCTCAATGAGCCCCTTGTCCGGCTACTAACCAAGAATACCCCTTTTTACTGGGGTGCTGAACAAAAGGCCGCTTTTGAAACAATGAAGCAACTACTACAACAGCGGCCTATCCTACGGCATCCTGATTATAACAAACCCTTCATATTATTCACTGATGCCTCAGACTATGCCGTTGGGACCATTCTAGCCCAACTCGATGAGCATGGTGTAGATCATCCTGTTTCCTATTTTAGCAAGATGCTGTCAAAGGCGGAACGCAACTACAGTGTAACAGAGAAGGAGTACCTTGCTGTTCTGTTAGCTGTCAAGCATTACCGCCCTTTTCTATATGGAACCACTTTCACTGTAGTTACAGACCATGCATCTCTAAAGTGGTTGCAGAACATGAAGGATACTACTGGTCGGTTAGCTCGCTGGGCTCTAAAGCTCCAACCTTATAATATGAAAATTGAAAACCGTGCTGGAACCCATCACTTAAATGTTGATGGGTTGACCTGATTGCCTGTCCTCCACTTAGATAACAGTGAGGCGGAAAGGTTACACGATCTTCTAATGACCCCAAATGAATGGGAGGATGAGGATGAGCCTGTACAGAAAATGTTAGCCTGACACTCCTGTAACACTAAAGTGGAGAATGGAAAGTTGTATAAGCAGGTGAGGAAAAGATGGCTACCCTATCATCAGCCCTCAGAACGTGTACCAATTACTTAGAAGCTCATTCCACTCTAGGTCATGGGGGGCCAAGAAAACCTATGAGTAGATCAAGGATTGATACTATTGGGATGAAATGATGGAAGCTATTGTTGATGTCTTGGAAGCTTGCCTTACATGTAAAAAACAAATTCAGTTTCAAGACTCAATACCAGTATCAACCCACTACTCCTCAACAACCTTTCCATACCATAAGCTTGGATTTAGTGGGTCCCCTTCCACAGACTACTAGTGGAAACAAATTTATCCTAGTGGCTATTAACCATTTCACCAAGTGGTTGGAAGCCGTAGCTCTCCCTTCCCAAACGGCCAAGGCAACTGCCACCTTTCTAATTTAACACATTTTCACACTTCATGGCTGCCCTCAAGTACTACTCTGTGATAATGGTAAGAATAACGCCTCCAGAGTAGTCAAAATCCTATCCACATCTATGAGAGCCAAATAACTGTTCTCAGCTCCGTATAACCCCTCCACCAATGGGCTTTGGAGAGAGAAAATGGAACTCTGATTTCCATTCTTCAAAAAATGGCATCCTCTGATCCTCTTCACTGGATCCAATATCTACCCAGTGCTCTTATAGCTTACCAGATTAGTTACCACTGGATACTAAAAATGTCCCCATTTCATGTTTTGTATGGGCGGGAGCCAGGCATACCTGCCCTTTTAGTCAAAGATGTAAATTCCTTTAGAATTGAGGAACCCAATAAGGTCATGAGAAAATTGGCTCAGCGCATCATTCAGCTCCAATCCAAAACTATGACCAATTTAGCAAAAATGGTGACAAAAGAAGGGCAGGCTGCCAATGATCTCTGAACCCCCTACCTACTTTCCAAGTGTCTGATATGGTATTTTATTACCATAACTGCATCACTCCCAGAAGTGGTAATCTTGAATCAATTTGGGAGGGTCTCTTTACCATCACTTATAAGAGAGGAAACGATTATTCCAGTAAATTGCTAGCTACTGGTATTACCACTAATAATGTACATGGCCGTTTCCTACATCCATACTCTCCCCCCGACATTCTTGAGGGGGGCAATGTTGGACATTTTCCCTCACAGCTGAACAAGAAGAATGTTTTAGGTTGAGTTCAACAAAATAAGGAAAATGTTGGCCATCTGTGATTATCCAAGGATGTTACAAGCAATTTTAATAAAAATGATGACCCAGCTATTGAATAAATCAGCCAAAGGTCCCTGGCTGATTCTCGGTGGAACCCCAAAAATTGGGGTAACATGAATTCAAAACCTCTATGGGCATCAAACAAAAAATAGAATGGTCAGAGTAATCTGATCACACAACAGACTTTGGGGCTACCATTGGAAGGCACTCCCCACACCACACCAAAGTTTTTTCAATGCACCTATGTGGGGACCCCCTTTTATAGGCTTGGCGGGGTCCCCCAAGGTGCAAAAATTTCTTGGGTGGTGATTGGCTAAAAGTCATAAAAACGTTACCTCACAGGTATATTCTAGCCAATCAAAATTTCTCTTCATTCACTCCACTGCCCTGAAGCGAGTTCTTGAGTTATGATATGCTATTACCACTATTACCTAATTTTGAATTATTGAGGCTATTCCAAACTTATCCCCAAATTTCATCTGACTTTTGATAGTAGTATAAATACTAACTAGTTGGAAATTGGAGGGATTTAATTTTTGTTTTACCCCCACATTCATATTAAAAATCTTAAAAACATATTTATATAAGATTTCTATTTTTATTTTATTAAAATTCTTTGTGAGATCTAGTGACATAGCACCAAGTTAGCGTAACTCAGCTGGATTCCTACAAATTTTAATAAACAGATAGCTTTCATATAAACTACCCTATATTGTTTCCTATCCTTAACTATAGATCTAGTACCACATACCATGTAAACCCAACCATTTCCAAATACTAAAATAAAAATTTTAATTTCATTTTTTTCTAATATTGTTGCAATGAAAAGTACTTCATATCGCTGAATATGAATTATGTATTAAAGATAATATAACTTACATTTTGTATCCTAAATTTGATTAGTTTTAGAAATACAAAGAACCATATATTAGTTATCTTGATAATACCGCTTATCAAGCAAAGTTATCATTTATTGAGTAAGTTATGATTATGTTAACAGTTTATTTAGATCTATAAAAGTTTTAACTAGCATGGGCCTGCCTTATTCATTAAGGAATAGAAATTAAAGTATGTTTAGCTTGAAGATAGATCTAATGAAAAAGTTTGTGTTTTTAATTAGACATAGTTGAAGTGTAAAGTTACCGCGCTTCTAGCTATTCCTAGCATCTATTCTTCTTGAGTATAAAAACTTAAATTTTAATAATAATTTACAGGTGTCTGCTAGTTTACTTTATCACATGATGCGAAAGCAATGATTTAGTTTATAAAGATAATACCACCTTAAAGATGCAGTCTTCCCTTTAGACTTTTATATAGCTTAAGGCTTTTAGTCCTTGACTTTTATAATATTTTTAGCAACTTAGATCATTTTATTGCAGATAATTTAGTAAAGATTATAAGAAGCAAGTTTGTAATGGATACTAGACTTAAGGTTTTTAGATGTTAATAATTAATTTTATCCACCTTGCATATTATCTCAAATCATTCACCTTATCTTTTTATAGTTTATCTCTTGCCATATGTTTCCCAGATATTTGATGGTTAGTTCTATTTTCATTATGATAGTTGACCCCTTATCAAGTTAATACCAAATATAGAGTAGGACTATAACCTCTCTTCTTTTGCTAACAGCAATTACAAAGGTAATATCTGAAATTGAAGTATTTTTATATTCTTCTTTGGCCATGAACCTTGTGAATGGGTATTTTAGCATTTAGTTTTATAGCCTCTTCAATAATTCTCCTCTATATATGTCATATTTTATCATACCTGTCTTTTTAATCCTGATACCTGCTCACCCAGGGTAATCCATCACCCACCTTAATCATTCATCTATATTAGTGTAATACTAACAATAATTCCAATTTATAAGCCATAGTTTTATAAGACCTTTAGGTTATATAGTTTTGTTGATAGCTAATAAATGTCAGTGAAAGGGATATCTCGGGTCATCAGTACCTCACTTCTAGGGAAAACTTTACAAGGAAGAATAGATAGCAATAAGTAGTTATAAGACGCATCCCAAGAGAAATCAACTTTTTCTATATTGGTACCAGCAAAGCAATTTTGGGAACGATTTCAAGGAAGGCAACCAAGAGGTAAAGCCATAGACAGTCTTCCATCTTCATGAAATAAAATACAATTAAATTAGGGTTTTTGGACTTAGGGAAGGACATAACAAATCTTATCTCATGTCCCATACCAAAGTTTGGAACGCCAAAAAAAATAAAATATGAACATTGGGGCAGGTTGGGGCTCTAAAAAAGTTAACAACACAAACTAGTATAACAATTGTAAGAAACTTAACCAGATGTTTCCTTTCACATAGTTACAAAGATTATGTTTCACTAGTTGTGCACGATGGACTGCTTAATTATATGGGTTCAACACTATGAGATGAAATATTTTGAGGAACTTGCCAAATCTAGGAGCATCATAATAAATTACAATAGCAATTGGTTTAAATTGCTTACCGTCAAAAGAAGTTGAGTATAATTGAGGGAAGGCCTTATTATCAATTTAATATGGTTTTCTGGAAGATCAAATGATGAGAAATTTTTAATGAAAATTTAGTGGCATAATTATAATTCTACTGAGAATTTCACTGAGAAAATTAGTTATTGAGAATACCAGCTTGGTTGGGATGGAGGCCAGCAGCCACAGTAAGGGGATAACAGTGGTGACAAAGAGTGATAAAAGGAGTATTTTGGATAGTTGACTATGGGGCGACTCAGCGGTGCAACATATATTTTGCATAGATCCATAGCAGTAACGGTAGTGTGACTCCGCTGCAACAACAAAATTTTTATAATTATTGAAGCTCAGTGCTTCTTTTTCATATTTTATAAAATTTGTTTGTGAAAGGGTGATATTATGCTCGCCATTCCATTGTATCAAAGGACTTTATACCTGGCAACTATCCGCCAGATTGCATTCTATCCTCCAGAAAATCAACAGTGGCGCTCACTACATAGGGCCCTCTGATTCAACCAAATAGGTATATCAGTCTATCTGCACCATGTCAGATCATCTAGAGCTGATGGTAAACTATCCAGTCTGTTGGGTCTGCGCAATATGCCAAATTTAAAACCATCCTAACATATTGCAATAACTAATGATATGATACTCTGAGAGCATAAAATCTGGTGGGTCAGATTGCGAAATTTTCCAGTCAATTTTTAACTTTATCCTTAAGAACAATCTATTAGAAGAACTCTGTAATAACACGGTTGAATGGCTTCACTGAATTTAATGACAATTGGATGCCAAAAACCTTATTGAAGCTCCAGATGTGGAATTAAAGAACAAAATAGAGATGATAGTGAAGGACAAGGGGCGCTTTAATAGGGCAAAACTGAGGAGGTTGCAGGAGAGATCTTATTGACTAATCAGGCAGTGTGAGTCAATTTGCGTATAGCAGAAGCTCTGGTGATGACTAAGCTTCGTCAAGAGAAGTTCCTCACGTTTTTACTGTGTTACCAGATGAGGGAACCCACACAGCACCTAACCCCTCTGCAGTTAACCCCATTGCAAGCCGAGTTTCATACTTCCCTCTGTGTCCTCCCTAGCCTTGACTCAAGCTATGCTAAGTGAGAAGGGCCCCAGTTTACTCGAGAGAGCTCATAGCCTTGAACAGGATTAAAATGTCTATGTTAAAGAATTGTCCAATTCATTTGAGATGGAAACATTCATGGATTCTTATTTTGCTTAAAGATGCTGTAGAGGGAGCTTTGGACTGCCATAAGTCATTGCAACTGATATCTACCTTAGATTAGAGATCGCCAATCAAGTTACATTTTACCTGAAGGAAAATTCAGTTACATATCAGGAATTCAAGGACATGGCGTTGAACTGTTGTGGGTGTGGAGAAAATGGATTAACGCAAGGCCAATTTCCTGAATTTGGGTTTTTAGTAAAACAAAACCCTGATGGAGTATTTTTATTGATTCACTTTGGAAGCACACATCTTAGTAAGGGCAGGTACATTATCTGAGGCTGATGTTTATATCTGCAATGACTTAACCAGTGAAACCACCCCGTGAGCTCTTTAATACAAGGCTACAGTTTTGCAAGGTAGTAACCCTTTTGATTAAAATTGTTAACTATTTGCGAAGACTAGCCACAATGTCTAGTTCCCCTAACTCGAAATGGAATCCATCAATGGCTGCCACTGGCCCTCCTTCTTAAGCGGGCCACAACAGCCATCCTATAGTTTTTCGCCTTCCCTTGTCCGTCTTATAATCCTTTGCTCAACCCTCAAGAGGGTTTTTTAACGACACTAAGAGATGAGATGTCTTCAGAGTGACATGTTATGAATGCAGTCTCCTCAGACGTATTGCAGTTAACTGCCCTGCTAAGTGGCAAGTCCATGTTGTAAAGTAAATCAGTATGATCAGTGAAAAGATTAAGTGGGGTAGAGATGAGACCCTATATCTCTTCAGTTTTAACTTCAATTGTCCTACCTGAACCCAATGAGCTGCTTTCCTTCAGGCCCTGCAACCCCCACTGTAGTGCTACAATATTAACCTGCCAATGATGTACATATGCTGACCCGCTCACAAGCTAATGAGGCAGCTGTGGAGGAGGACCGCCAGGAGATCCAGAAGCTCTACGCCTACCAGATATTGGAGAAAGCATTTTCAGACAAACAATGATTCTCCTCAGATGCTATCACTGAAGGGGTGAATGTCGCCACCCCTGTAGAAGCAATCATTAAGGAATCCTTAAGGTCATAGTGTCATTATGCAGTTCCTTGAAAAAAAATGATTTTCTGGATATCCAGATAGTAAACAATGAAGGTCTTCTTATTATGAGTTTACCTATTGTGATATTTTTGTGGAAAAACCAAAATCTGCACGATTATAGACACTGATGCACTAGTTAACATAGTATTATCAAAGTTATTGGCTAAGTGATCATTGAAACATGATGTAGAGCACCAGATGGTATATGGGCCGCTGGGTCAGAATATACTGTCTCAGAAGAGGCATATAGTTTGTTGCTCTTTGTTTTGGGTCAATCGCCATCTCCACACCAGTGATAATTTATTGGACCACAACTACAATATGTTTATAGTATCAGCCTCATGCGCCACTTCAGTAAGAGTAGTTGGTATGGATAAGGAGACATTTGATGGTTCTTGGAAAGCGGATCCCAGTTTATTTCGCTATAAGTGGTGTGCAAAGTGATTTCACCCACACTGGTCAAGTTAATCTCGCGTACAGTGATGGCTTAATTTCCATCTATTACTGGTATTTGAAGAGTGAAAACTAGGTCTCTTTTAAATCCAATATATGAGTACCAGGGCCTACCCTTCCAATCTGCAGCCTCTGTAATAATCTCCTCTAGCCATTAACTTATTGTTGTAACAGAGCTTGAGTACTGGATACCTGAAGGACTCTACAGGGAGGTCCCTGGGCCCTATTGGCAATATTGCTTCAAGCCACATGTGGCCTTGGGCATCATATTACTTGGGCATAGAAAGATTAAAGTGTTGTTAGAAAACCTGAAAAAAGGGACGCTGAAGGTCTGAAGACACCAGGTAGTGGCGCATCTGCATCTGACCTACATTAAAGAGGTCCTTTGTCTCCATATGTTTGAGTCATTGAACAAGTTTGGTCTTTCCACTGGATTTTGGATAGCTTAATGGCAGCGGTTTCCTGAGAAACTTTAACGGGGTGGTTGTAAGAGCAGAAGGATTGAGAGTTGGCAATATAAAAAACAATAGTAGATCTTTGCCTCCAAAGACAACAATTTGAGATGCACTTGCAACGTTGTCCACCATTTGGAAACAGGGGACCACCCTCCTATTCAATCTTGGCTGATCTTCCACTTGAGTGCTGCATGGGAGATAGTTTTTAATGAAATAGGAAGCTTCTGGATCAGGGAAAGTTGAAGTCATATGAGGTTTCTTGGCTTTTCCTGTGTTAATTGTTAGAAAGAAGGAAGGCACCAACCATGTAGTAATCAGCCCTAGAAACTTAATAGCATCACCAAAAAGTATTCTTACCTGCTGCCCAAATTGATGATGCTTTAGAGTGCTTGGGGTACTCGCTATTTTTTGGCTATTGACCTGATATTGGGTTAGTGGAAAATCAAGTTGCTTTAAATAGAAACATAATGAAGAGTTCCATAGTCACTTCCAAGGGGTTTTTACAGCCCTTCAAATGGTGTAAGGACTATGTAATGCCCCGGCTACGTTCCAGAAAGCCATGGACTCTATTTTGGTCCACCTTAGCTATCATGCGGCCTTGTTTAACTGGAAGACATCAAAGTCTTCTAATGGATGTTTTGGAGCATTTGAATCATTTAGAGGAGGTAGTTTGCTGACTTGCAGAGGCCAACATGAAGTTTAAGTCTCGTTAATGTTATTTCTTTCAAGGAACAACTGAAATATTTAAGTTTGTAGCAGACTCCAGGGGACTTAGATCAGAGCCAGCTAAGGTAGTAGTCATCAGAAAGATGGGCTGACCAAGTACCAAGTTAGTTATTCAAGTATTTTTTAGCATGTTTATTTACTACCGATGCTTTAAACCAATTTAAGTTGTATTGAGCCTCACTTTTTGAGCTTCTAAAAAGACACCATTTTTGAATGGACAAAAATGATGTCAGAGCGCCAATGACACTTTCCAGAAGGCGTTGTTTAATGCCCAGTGCTGCAGTATCTGAACTTGGATAAGGAGTTCATAGTATGGCCTGCCACTTTCCTTTACGCCATGAGAGCAGTATTATCACAGCAGGACGACAATGGGGTGTAACATTCTGTTGCTTATTGAAGCTATAGTTTTGACTTCCACAATCGGAATTACACCTTGACCAAACAGAAGTGCCTACTTGTAATCTATGCTTACAAACAATTATGGGTGTATCTCCATGGGGTGAAGTTTAAGGTCATGACCAACCACGCTTCTAGCGTGGGTTACAGAATCTTTGAGATCCAGAGGGCCGTCTCTTACAGTGGTCTCTCAAGATTTAAGCATATTATTTTATGATAATTTCCTGGACGGGTGTAAAGCAACAAAACGCTGACTGCTTATTGCAAATACTGATGGTTGCCATTAAGGAAGACCTTGCTGATATGATGTATGAAAAAACTGATCATTAGCCAGTATGCTGACAAATAACCATAAATCATTCAGGCATTAGATGGAATTACTGCTGATACCTTTTAGAGGAATGGTGAGATATACAAGAAGATTGGTGGTGCTACATTGAGCTTTCCAAAGCCCTCTGCCTGACTGGGCCTCCTGAACGTTCACAAGGTGGTTTGTCATGAAGGGCTACTAAAAACCCTAGAGTTCCTGCAACCATGATACTATTGAGAAAGCATGCACTTTGACATACTCGAAATTATCCTTTGCTGTCATCAATGTCAAGTGAAGAATCCCTTCCACAATAAAACCTCTTATCATCTGGTGAAACCCCAGTTCACCTGGAATACATATCCATCGAGATTGTGGGGCCCTTGCCAATGGGTGCAAAGAGCTCCAATTACATCCTGGTAGTGATTGATCATTTGAAGAAGTGGGTGGAGACATGAGTGATTAGAGATTCAGGGATGGTAACCTTTGCTAAATTCATAATGGAGTAAAGCATTCAATGGCACAGCTGCTCATAGTTCAAAAGCACAGACAATGGATTAACTTTACTTTGCATGTCCTCCCTAAGTTGACTGAATTTATGGCAATCAACAGGGCACTAACGTCCCCATACAACCTTGAATTTAATGAAACCGTCAAAAAGGTTAATGGAACTTTAGTGAATATTCTTAGGAAGCTTACAAGGGAATTACCATCTGATTTGAACAACCTTCTCTCCACAACAGCTTTTGCTTATAACATCAGCTATCACTCAGAAATGGGAAAGAGTCCCTTTCAACTACTAGAAGCATCCAGCCTTCCCATACTACTCTACTCTTTTGTATAGGACACTGATGGAATGTATCCGCAATGCTATCTGATGACCCTGTTGTTCACACTTATTTAGCTTCAGATGGAAGCGTACTCAATGAATCAAGCTAAAAAAATTAAGGATCACAATTTCAGCTAACAACGGCGTAGTGGACTTCCAAAGTTCATGATAGGATTTTGTATCCTGTTCCACGATCAGCACGGATTTGAATGGTGGAATAAGTTAGATAGCAAATGGTTTAACACTTTGTATAATAGAAAAAGAGTGCTAATGCCTATATGATTATGGACCTTCAAGTGGCTAGGTTATCAACTGAGTGCATGCTAAGTTCTTTTAATTCTATAACTGATAGTGAGGAACAAAAATAAGGAGAAAAAACTGGAAAAGCTTATGCAACTAATAATGTGTTTTAATAGTAGGAAGCATTAAAGAAATTAACACCAACGTGATAGATGTTCTGCTAATGGGTGGGAAAGAGGCCTCCACAGACTAAGTGCCAAACAGCAAGAGTTAGAGTTTTATCTGGAAGATACCATCTGGTTAAGGGGAGAAATTCCAAAAAATTAACTAGTTAGTTCCCTCCCATAGTTGCTGAAATTAGGGTTTAAATAGTTGGGCACAGAGGACTGAATAATTATCTGGTTTTAACACTACAAGTTGAGCAATTTTAAGGAATCCGCCAGATCTGAGAGAATTGTGAATAATTCTTGACAACAATTGGTGTATTTTTATTACTGGTGATTGAAGCTGAGGATTATTAAAGAAAAGTCATTGTCATGTTTACATGACCTTATTGAGGGCACCAACAGCAAGGACAAGGTTGTGTGGCAGGAGGGCCAAAAGGTTAAGCTTCAGGAATATTCTGACCTAAAGCACACACTGGACCAACGCTTGGTACAGCTATTATGCCAAGGTTGGTCCAGGTGAGGTGCTTAACGCCCAGTCCCTTGTTTTGGCTCTTGCATTAAAGAAGATGTGTTATCTGTTTTAAGACGATGGCTCAATTCAATTACTCAGTGAATGAGGGTTCAAAACACATTCTGTTTATAAAATCTCTACTCAGGTCAGCCTCAACTTCAATTAATTACTTGACTTTAGACTATTTCGAATTATAGCTCCCTGTCAGATGGAAGTGTGCACTTATTGGTGCACCTCAGCTTAGCACCACTTTTTCCCACAGATACTTTATCTGATGTTGTTAACAATGATCCTTTGATACCAATTTTCTCATTAGCTGTCTTTCCTATAGTAAATACCCCGTTTGTTTACAGTTTTATTTTATGTTGACATTGGTGTACATGTGCACACACCTCTTTTAAATGGTTTAGCATCACATTAGCCGACTCATTAATTTTAAAATTACTACAGCACAAATACACCGTTGGGTTGCCCAGGTTTCCTCTAATCCAACCCATGCACTCTATCCCTGTTTAAAGCGTGCTTATGAACGGCACTTCAAGCCACAGCCAAGTTTTGCTGCTGTTCAATCCCTACTTATGTGTACCATGCTAACCACCCTCACCTTATGTCACTTTAGCTCAAGCTCCCTCTGATGGGCTATCTTTGTGTTCACACTAAAAACTATCTCCCTTGCATTAGTCCAGTGCTCCGTGCACCACCATGCTGGTAACTGGAGAGTTATAGATACTCTTGACATTAAATGACCTTTTCTTTACATTACATGCATGATCTTTTTCTGTGTGGGAATTTCACAAAGTGAAAATTGTGTGCGCCAGCTGTTGGTCACATTCGCAGTGGGGCTCACCACTGTTTTCACATTTTTCTGATGGTTGGAGTATCTCAGCATTATGCGTGCTACCTCCTATCCAAAAGTACCCACCCTTCTTGCTCGTACATGGTGGTTATGGTTGCTCCATAATCGGAGAATTGTGATTCCCCAACTTTCCACCAAAACTAATAAAATTGACATAAATAAACTGGTTTTTCTTTGGCACCACGTTCAGATGGTGCAGGCAAGATCATCAACAAAGGGCCTCGTGTTGATGGCCTTGGATAACGTCATACAACCCATTTCTGAAGTGGGCATAGGGTTGTTTGCAGCCCAAAAACATTTTATAATGATGTTTCCATGTATACGACCAAGCCATATATATTCCCTTATGACTCAGATATGGAACCCATTTCAGTGTATCAAAGCACTTTAGAGAACCCATGATTGGCCACAACAATGATCCGCAGAGCCCAGGAGGTTGAGAAGGAGTTGCTGTAATAAAATAAAACGTTTATTCGGTTGCTGAATATATGGTGTGATATGTGACTTCAGTAATAAAAGTGACCAAATATCCTTCTACATTCTATGGTGCAGAAACGTACTTTGGGTGTACGCTTTAATCATGAAGAAAGTTTTGTTGTGAAGTGTTGGCGTTTTGTTATAAATAAAGATAATTCAGGTTATTTTTTATTGACTGCTATCCTTTCATACTCTTTAGGGAAAATTAGCACTACTATTTTGGTG
Source organism: Massospora cicadina (assembly GCA_022478985.1). NCBI lineage: Eukaryota > Fungi > Entomophthoromycota > Entomophthoromycetes > Entomophthorales > Entomophthoraceae > Massospora > Massospora cicadina. Next base: position 52,712 of record JAKSZP010010743.1, on the reverse strand, counting down.
GATACTGGAGCCTCTGAGAATTTTTTGACCAAGACCTAGCCGGCTACCTTAAGCTGAGTTACTTGCCAGGTGGTATGATTAGAGGAGGGGCTTCCCAAGGTATTCCCAAGCTGTAAATTATGGGGTTAGTGGATTATCAAGTTGGCAATCATCATTTGTCCAACCACTTCTAAGCTATCAAAAACCTCTTGTACCCCATCAATTTTGGGTGTAGAGTTTTGGCGAAAGTTTGACATCAGAGCCAACTTGAAAGAAAATATCTGTCCTTAACTTTGAAGAACTTTCACAAGTTAGTTGTCCCTTTGCTAAAGCCAACTTTCATGGCGATTTTCCCCACTGACCTAATATTCACACCCTCAGTCTTGCTCCATTGCTGAAACTCTCTTTGGAAGTTTCCTACCTTCCTGTTTGGAGGTGTTGGAATCTTCATTTGATGCGGCTTCAGCTGATATACTACCAGCTCATTCAGAGTTTAATTGTGAGTTCAAGCTCACCATTGATCTGGTACATATATCTTCCCCGATTTATCTATTTATTTTATGGGAGGAAGCGGCCTTAGATGTGTGTGTTAAGGATCAGTTATCCAAAAGCGAAATTTTTCAATGATCCTACAATGTATGTTCCCCACTTCTCTTTGTAGAAAAGTCCAATGGTACCTTACTCCCATGCATAGATTATTGAAATCTCGACAACATCACAGTACCAGACTTGCATCCCATCCCACTGGACTCACAGATTTCACACTATGTGGAGAAGGCGAGAGTCTTCTCCAAATTGAATTGTTTACACGCGTTCAATCAGATTTGTTAAAAAAGGGACATTAGTTGCTGACCTCATTCATAACAGAAAAGGGATTTTCAATTTCTGATTATGCCCTTTGGGATTATAAATGCCTCTGCTATCTTTCAACGCCATATTGATGCAGCTTTGAGGGACCTGCTGGTATATGCGCGGTAGCTTACATGGATGATATTTAGGTATTTCCCCTTACAATGAGTCCCATGCAGTACACCTTCAACAGGTAGTGGAGCGTTTGAGGACAGCTGACCTTACATTAAAAATAAGTAAGTGCGAATTCTTTAAGTCACAGGTCACCTTCCTGGGCAACGTCATGTTTGACCAAGAGCACTTGATGACTTTAGACAAGGAAAGCAGATCATGAGTGGCCACTCCCACTTCAGTTAAGGAATTGAGGAGTTTTTCAATTATGTTCCTTAAGAAGTTCACTCAAACCTTTTAGAAGTTGTGGCGCCTTTGTATAAGGCGAGTGGGGCAAAATTCCTTAGTGGTCCCAACTTTGCAGGTTGCCTTCCAAGAAGTAAAGTGTATTTTCTGTCCACGTCCATTCTTTGCTATGTTGACCCAAATAAAGAGTTTATTGTTGCTTCTGATGCCTCCAAATTCGCATAGCGGTGGCCCTACTAAAAGTAGGAAAAGATTTAATAGAACATCCAGTGGGATATTTTTCCAGGAATATATCTCTACCAAAGTTAAACTACGCCGTATATGATAAATAGTTATTAGCAGTGGTTGAGGCGCTGACCAATTGGCGCCATCACTTACATAGCTCATCCCAACCCTTCCACATAAGTACAGATCAGCATGCCTTGCTGTACTACTTCGCACCTCTGTCTTAACCCCATAACAAACCCGCTGGCATAAGACCCTAGCCCAATTTGCTTTTTATTATGAGTTTAATAAGGGCAAGGGGAATGGTTTGGCGGATGCTTTGAGCTGAAACCCTGCACTAGCACCAGATCTTAGGGAGGTAGATATACATAATACCCATTTGATGATTCCACAGATATGATTGTGTCTCTGCTTCCCTCTCCCTTGGACAACGGGCCAGCGCTCACTCCTCTGGAAAATGTGGGAAATATGGTATGTTAAGAAAGGTATTCCTTTCCTAACCTTTGTTAACCAAATATGTTATTTTCTTTGCTAAGAGCGCGTTGAGTCAAGAGGACATCATCGAGGTTACCACGTAAAGTATGAAATGGTGTGGTTTCAGGGGCGTCTATGAGTTCCTGCTGGACCACTTCGCCTGGAAATCATCCAGGACCATCATGACGGAATCACCGTTGGTCATCCTGGGAAGGCGAGGATTCTGAAGCTAATTCGCTGCACTTACAATTGAAAGGGGTTACCCACTCATGTAGTCGGGTATTGTAAGGAGTGCCTGATCTTCAATCAAATGAAACCAAATTGACAACCACTAGCAGGGTTGTTAGTACTAGTTCAGAAGGCTGAAGAGCCTTGGACTTCCTTATTGGTGGATTAAATTGTAAAATTGCCTGTATCTGATAGCTATGATGCCATCATGGTAGTGGTGAACCGGTTTATAAAGTTCGCTCACTTTATACCTTACAGAGTTACAGTAATCGCGGCTGAGATGGATAGGTATTTGTAACTAATGTGTTCGCTCTTCATGGGGCCCCTCAAGAAATAATTAGTGATTGTGATCCCCAGTTTATCTCCATCTTTTGGGAAGATTTGTGTAAGACTCTGCAAATCTGTCCCTGCAGTTTAACTGCCTATCACCCCCAATCAGATGGCAGACTGAACTAGTGAACAAGTGTCTCAACAGTTCTTGCAGTGATACACCACCACGGATCATTCAGATTGGGTTTCCCATTTCCCCTTGGCCCAATTCATTTATAAAAACGCCCAACATGCATCAATCGGTTGTTCCCCATCCTTCACAAACTATGGCTTCAATCCCGCCTTTAAAATGAAGCCAGTTGTGGATCCAAGGTGGAAGCGGTGGTGGACTTTGCAAAAATGATCAAGAAAGTACACCAGGGGTTGAGCATGAATTTAGATGCTGCCTTGCAGGCTTAAAAGAAGAAGGATGATGGTAAGAGACGAGTTGGACCAGCGTACATGGAAGGAGATCATATGATGTTGGATGATAAAAACATCCCAATCAAGCAACCATGCAAAAAACTAGGAACAAAGAGGATTAGGACATACCGCGTTATCAGAAAGGTGGGCCACGCCTCATACCAGTTGGATCTCCCCCCTCATTTTAAATCTTTATCAGTTTTCCAAAAGCAATCTTGCATTGTTTGAGGGCCTCCCACCAAAGACTCCTGAGGCTTATCTCATGGATGGGGTGCCGGAGTGGGAAGTCTAGGAGATTGTAGTCTCTCGTCAGGGAAGAAGAAGAATAAGTATCTTGTATCCTGGAAGGGATTTGATGCAGTGGAGAACAGTTGAGTCCCAGCATGTTACTGCGCCCATGCCCAAGACCTAATTGTACCATTCCACGAGTATTTCTTTGAGGCCGCAGGATCTAAGTATAAGCAAGACGTTGCTGCCATGAAGTTGGCCCCTTCCCACAAGAACTTTTCCTTGGTGAATGCCCCTGGAGGGGGTGGAGCCCAAAAAAAGAGGAGAGAGTAATGTCATGTTTACATGATCTTGTTGAGGGACCAATAGCAAGGACAAGGCTGGGCGGCAGGAGGTCCAAAAGTTAAGCTTCAGGACCTTTATGACCTAAAGCAAACTTGGACCAACGCTGGTACAGGCCTAGTATGCTCGGGTTGGTCCAGGTGAGGTTCTTAACGCCCAGCCCTTTGTTTTGGCTCTTGCAATAAAGAAGATGAGTTGTCTGTTCAAAGACGATGGCATAATTTAATTACTCAGTGAATAGGGCTTGAAAACCACTCTGTTTACAAAATTTCCAACTTGGGTTTGCCTCAACTTCAATTAATTTCTAAAAGTTTGGACTATTCTAAAGTAAAGCACCCTGTCAGATGGAAGTGGTCGCTTATTGTTCCACTTTGGCTTAGCACCACTTTCTCCCACAAATGATTTCCCTGATGTTGCTTGATAATGATCCTTTTAATACCAATTATCTCGCTGGTTGTCTTTCCTTTATTAAATACCCCGTTCCTTTGCAGTTTTATTTTATGTTGACTTGGGCGTACCTGTGCTTGGACTTCTTCAAATTGTTCTTTGTCACATTAGCTAATTCGTTAGTATTAAAATTACTACAACATCAGACACACTGCTGATCTGCCCAGGTTCCCTCCAAACCAGGACACCCGTGCACTCTAGCCCTATTCAAAGCTTGCTTATGAACGGCACTTTGGGCCTTAGCCAAGTTTTGCTGTTTGTATGATCCCTACTTATGTGTACCATGCTAACCACCCTTGCCCTATGTCACTGTAGCTTAATCTCCCTCTGCTGGGCTATCTTTATGTTCACACTGTGAAGTTCTGAAGATTGCTCACTTGTTAACTAATATCCTGCATGCTTAATTAGGACGAAGTTCCGTTAAATGATCCTTGATATTGTCAGTGGCTTATGGTATTCTCACCGTTTGGAAAATCACTAGGCATATATAAATAGCCCCAACTCTTCTGGTCAATTTCAGGCTTAATTTTCCCAACGTAATTGTGAACTTCTTCTGAGGCATGTTTCAATACAAGCTGTAAATTTGGCGTTTTCAGCTTGTTGACATTTCTCTAAAGTTAGGATTCAGATAAAGACCAGGAAAGAGATTAAATAAGTTATATCTTTACTAGATGATATTTATTTAATAATAAACATTAGACCAGGCGCTGGCATTTATACCTCTAGGGCATCTCCTGGTCACATTTGAGCACAAAATTTCAACAGATATTTACCACCTCAGTTCAGCCCTTGAACTGATATGATTTGATATATTTATAGGTTATTGGTGGCAAAATACTCTCAAAATTAGGAGGATTTTAGGGACAAAAATTGCAATAAAACATGCAATTTATCCTAGGATCTTCTTGATTTTAAGGTTCGTCATACTGCTGACAAAATACCCCTTCTGTGAAATTCTTGCATCAATTGAAGTTGATAACGTACCCCTAATCAGGACTTTGGCAGGCCTCTCTCTCAATAGCATTAGGTACTCCCTTTTGGGTGGTCCATGTGCAAGTGCTATTGTGCCGATTATGTGGATCAACATACAAATTTCGCCCTAGGGCAGGAAATTGATTAAGTTGAAATGTCTTTCAGTCCATGAGACTTTTAGACGTTATCTTTGGGTTGATCTCAAATGGTTTCTTATGCAAGGTGGTAGATATTGTTTCCGATATTTGGGACCAATTGCTGAGTTTTGGTGTAGTGATAATTGTCCATAATGTGCAAGTGGATTCAGCCCAAGCTTTTTGATAAAGTATTGATTGAATTGACGTTGGGGATAATTGGTCCATACAGAGTTATTACAATATTCTTGAGTTGAGAAGTAGAGTTTTAATTCAAGTATTGGGAGGATAATTGGCCTGATCTGTTGATTGTTTAAAGGTTTATTTTTGGGCCAACCACCATAATCTGACATACACTGGCAATGAGTTCCCTAGTGTTAGTCCAGTACTCCGTGCACTATCACGCTGGGAACTGGATAGTTATAGATAATCTCCTGACAATCATATTGTTGAATTATTTAATTCTGCTGGAAGATTAAATGCTATGGATTTCTAATAAAAATGCAGCATCATGCTTACAATTCCACTGAGAATTACACTGAGTGAATTAGTTATTGAGAATAAAACTTGGTGGAAATGAAGGCCAGAGGTTGCAGTTTTCATAGGGTCTTTCTGATTAAATTAAGACTAAGCTTCCAATATAGTTGAGTGGCAACTCAGTGGAATGCCCAGAATGCCAGTGGCAAAGCAGCCCTAATGACATGGAGGAGGGATGCCTTATGGTATCTTTGAGGGAAATAAATGTTAACCAGCATACTAGTGGCCCCATAACAAAACAGATGGCTGCAATGGGGGCAACTACGGGTCTTTCTGCGGCAGGTTGAGAATGGTAGGGGAATGGAGGATAATTAATCCTCTTGGTTGTGCAGTTGATGACCTTTAGTACTAGTCCCATAATTTTTGGGATCAATTTTGTATATATGATTTCTTGGGTTTTTCAAAAAATTAATCTGCAAAAATGGGGATAGTATTCATATATCAAATCAAATTGGTTCAATTCAAGTATGGGGTTGGCTTGGGCATTGTCATGCAGTCGTTGAGGTGTTTCAACCTGCAACACCAAATCATAAAAGCTGTTTGAGCGGCATATCAATTTTTAATCTATACTGATGCAAAATGTCCAAGGAGCGATGCTCCAGACAATCTAGCACCTGGATTTTGCCACCAGATTGTGGAAATGGGCGATTTGTACCTGAAACCAAATCGGAAAAGCCTGCAGAATGGGTGATCTCATCTTGTCCATATTGTGCCACCTCAGAGGTGAGGTGGCAAAGCGATATGGGTGGATAGTGATGGCCATCCCAGTTGAGGGATTGCATGACCTCTGGTTTTCCAGATTGTGATGAACCATTGGTGGGTTGTTAAACAAGAACTTTTAGATTAAAGAGTTTATCTTGAACGGCAGATTTGGAAAGCAAATCAGGAGTGCAATCTCTAAGGACCTCTGCTAGCGTGCAGCAAGCCAATGGATCAATGGATTGGAGTGCCACTCAATGATCCTCAGTCCCAGGACACATAGCAGCGCTTTTAGTTGGATTTGAGGTGAAAATTTTTATAGGAAGCTTCTGATGGAGCCCACAGAGAGGGTTTTAAACACTGGATTTTTAATCTAACTTAGGACTAAGAATGAACTGAAATTTGTCCCTAGGAAGGGTAGTCGACTTTTACACTTAATAGGAGGAGAAAAGGTTGTGGGAATGGCTTGGCAGACTGGCTGACATTTTTGTGATGAGTATCCTGGGTTTTAGGGGTCATCAGAGAGCTAACGTACGAGGCTGTAAAAGCTCTGATAACATATCTTTTAGATCAGTTTTGGAGATAATCTTACCAACTCCATACCTTAACAGATTAGCTCAGATTGGGAGCTTGGCAGAATTTTTTTTGGGAAATTGATTTCAACAATTGATTTAAGTTTAGATTTAAATTTAAAACTCTTTGGGCGGAATTCTTGACTTGGATTGGCGCCTCATGACCCAGAATTTTGAATTCTATGGCGCGACCATAATTTCCTGCCTTACTACAGGTTATCTGAGCTTTGAGGCTAACCTTTGCAGTTTCTAAGGGGGTGGAAGGTGGCAGGGTGGGGACCAGATGAGGGTAGAGTTTTTTTCTGGTGGCCTCTGACCAGTATTACCCCTTCAGATCCCTAGATCTTATCTATAAGGGAAGAAGCGGGAAAGGGGGGTAAAGTGGGTAGGTTTTGGGGGGCTAAAGAAATTACCCAGAGCTCATCAACAACATGAGCCAAGTCACCCAGTTGAACCAAGAGCTCCACAGGTACCTTTGGTCCCTTCTTCCCTCTGCAAGGGAACTTCCCATGAGCTAGCCCAAATGGTTAGGTTTAATACTTACAGCAGTTAGGGGGATAACAGTGGCAATGAAGATTGAGAAAGGGAGTTCTTTGGATACTTGATCGGTGGGACTCAGCGGCGCAACATATTTTCTGTGTAGATCCCTAGCAGTAATGGTAGTGTGACTTTGCCGTAGCAATAAAGATTGTGGTTGTTGAAGCTTGGTGTTTCTATTTGATATTTTTACATCTGTTCATGGAATGGCTATCACCATATTCCTTCCATTGTATCAGTGGGTATTAACTCCTGTGAAAACATCCGCTGGACTGTATTCTATCTGATGGAAACTAACAGCAGCTTAGGTGAACTTATTTTGGAAAGTTTGAGGATTATAAAAAAAGATAGTAAGCAAAGAAGTTTAACTTAACTATATTGTATTTTTAAAAATTATGAATCCGGCCCTAGAAGATTCATCCAAGCTCTAAACTCTTGGAAGTGCATTGGGGATGTAACTTCAATGACCAAAATTACTCAAGATTGAGATTCGATACCTCAGTCTAATAAGATTGTAAAATCCACGTCGGAGATATCTGATTCTCAGGTAGACCAATGATCAACCCTTTGGAGTTATTAACCTCCTCTTAAGGTGATGCTAAGCTATCTGATGAGGCAAAATATCATACAAGAAGGTCGGTCTCATCTAATAATAATCTTATCATATCTGGCCATCATAAGTATGGTTTTAATAATCAGCAATATTGGCCATCTAATAGGAAAGATCTTACCTCATGTGCATCCCAAATATCCTAATGAAGAACTACTAAATCTACCCCTATAAATACCCCTCATTTCTAACAAAAAATGTACCTCTATTTTTGTCTCGCGTAGCTTAATTTTGGTCTATTCATACAGGATTCTGTATTTCCAATTCTAATCATAGCAATGGAACTAATAACTTTGTTGCATTTGTGTACCAATCTTCACTAGAACCACGGAACTAATAATTTTGTAGCCTTAATAGCACTTGCTTAAAGTAATTTCTACCAAAATTCCAATACTGGTGCTCCCTGACTGGTCTGCTTCTGAAGCTACCTGTTGAAAACATACTTTCACATTGATGAATATGTCTAGTGAAGAAAGCCCCTCTTCTGAGGAATCAATGAGTATCACCCAATGAGTACACTCCAACAGGCAATAGATTCCTTCCACTAATACAAAAAATCTGCAATTTTAAGCTTCTATGGATTTGGCCATTGAGGGTCCTGACCAAAAAAATTATTAAAATCAAGCCGCAAACAAAGAAGAAACGGTCAAAGGCTTGATAAGGTGGGCTATCCAGCCTGATGCTTGTCCTAATCAAGAATGAGCATCTAAAGTTGCCAATAATATGATGAATTTATACAACAGAGCGGTGTTACAACCTACTGAAGATGGTTTAGCTAAAACTGAGCAGTACCTCAGGCTTTATGTACAACCCGCTATTCATCATTTACTCCAGATTTTGGGGTTGCATCATCTCGAGATTCAACGTCAGTTGACCCTGGTGCAACAATTTCATTCTCAGTTATCCTCGTTTTATGAGATGGCTTCTAACTTTGGTCAGGATAATCGGGAAGCCATACTCAATAATAGAAGAGAGAGAAACAATATACATAACCAGTTGGTGAGAACTGATAATGGAGTTGTGGGATACATCATCCAAGAATATCTCAACAGGTTAGTGATGTTGATAATCCTATTCACCACCAAATAAATACCATTGAGGATGAAATTATGAGACAACTGAGAAAATTGTAGGCCCAACATGAGGAGAGCTTTTTGAGCTTGATGGGCTACTTCAACAGCTTGTCCAAATTGTGGATAGTATCAGAGAAGGTGGACCTGGCCCTGCAGGTCCTCCTGGACCACCAGGACCACCTAGTTCCCCCTTTGGTAACTCCAGGACCTCCTGGAGAACGTGGTCCTCCAGGCCCTGTGGGTCAACAAGGCCCACAGGGGCCAGCAGGTTGAAATGGGTCACAAGGACCCCCTGGCCCTCCTGATCCCCCTGGCTCCTCGCTTCCAATTCATAATTCAGAACATTTGAGTCTACTAGTATCAGGAGTACAGGCGTTAGAAACCCAAATTTGAGTCTTAGCTCAAGGGTGTTTCTTATCATTAGAAGGCCTTCCAACTGACCTGGATTACTCTTTAACCAACTTATTGAATGGCGTGGACAATGCTTATTTTCCATGCGATGCTAACCAAACTATGCAAGAAACACAGTTTGTAAGGTTAAACGCTTCCATTGAACGGTTAACTGCTAAATGTGAAGTACTTGAGAACAATCAGTAAGTGATGATCGCTGCGATTTATAACTTGAATCAACAGCTTGTAAATGATCATCTTGCTCAATGGGTTCACAATTTACAGGAGGACCTTAATCATTTAAGGCAACAAGTTGACCAAATTCCCACTTAAGCTCATATCCCAGAATCCAAACCTCCAAATCTGATCCAGTAATGGTATTGGGTGTACATGTTTGAGCAATTAACCCACTACCTTCAAACCTACCTTTAAGGATAAGTTTGAGCCTGGTGAAGGTAGCATCCATTTATTTCTCTTTGTCTATGAGCGTGCAATGGACGGGGCAACGGATCAACAGAAAGTATGGCATATTACCTCTTGCCTAAGCTGGTTCACTCAAGAAATCATGGTTCCTCACCTGAAGGTTTGTAATATGTGGGCTCATGTGAAAACCGCCCTTATTAAGGAACTCAGAAGTGATTAAATCCTATCTAACCAAAAGCAAGCCTTTATGAGTATTTAAATCAAACGAGGAGAGTCAATTTAAGATTTTGTTAAGAGATTCTACCATGAGGCCCAGAATCTTGCTACTTGTGATAGGATTATGGTAGATGATGCCATATTGGCTGTAATAAGTGCTTTTGCTTCTCGCACTCAGTTGCTACTACATTTTAAAATCACTTAAAAGAATTTCAGATTCATTTTTGACATCAAAGAAGCGCTCATGGGGATTCCTAATGGTGTGGTACACCCAACCTCTGCTAATAACCCTCGTTCTTATATCCATGTGATGCCGCCTAGACCCAAAACCTAAACTGAAGAAGGAGCCATGCACTTATTGTGGTCTCGTGGGTCATGTGGAAACTCAACGTTGGAAGAAACAAGCAGAAGAATCGAAAAAAGAGGAGTCAGCATAGGGCATGAGGCTCCCTGTGCTGACCTACCTCTTGTGCCTCAATCAAAACCTTTTAACACTTCTAAAAACTGTTACATGATATCCACTTCTAGTGAACTTGATATCCCTGATGAATTAGCAACAAAGATACTAATTCTTCTTACGCTTCTGTTTCTTCTACTAATTCTATTCAATCAATTAATCCCTCGGTGTTTTTAATCCCAAACTTTGCCACTGATGTGACCCAGGTGGAAGTCATCATGCATAAGGTGAAAGTTTTGGCTATCATTGATATGGGATCGCCCATCAATGTAATCTCGTCCAGATTTATGAAAAAATCAAATAGGCGCCAGACTTAAACCATTCTCAAGACTATGGAACCTGGTCCTTCCTATACTAAATCTATAGGAGCTTATTTCTCTCTTCCAATGCGCTTTGGAAAGTTGGTTGTGTCAGCCCCTGCGGTATTGTTGGACAACAACTTCTATGACCTGCTATTGGGAACCAAATTTCTCATTGATTTTGATGCAATAATCAGTCTTAAGGACAATTACCTTTCTTTAATTGGGTACCATTTTACCTTTATTCTACAAGATGTTCCCAATAGCAAAGGCAAACTCAAACAACGTGTTTTCTTATTTAAATGCCCCACTTCTACTCTCGTCTTGAGTACTGAATCTTGGGACTGAGGACTATACTTCCGCCTCCGTCAGCTTGTGCCTTGGATGGAATGCCTTTATATTCTAACATTCTAATTTCCATTCCTCCAAAAGCTCAAGTCATAATTGATATGGGAGTACAAGTAATTGTACCCACTGATCATGTGTTAGAGGTCTTTGGTAACCAAAATCCCTCTCATTTGGAGTTTTTCTACTTCCCTGATATCCTTGATCCTGCCTACAATGGAAGTGTTTTAGTCTTACTAGCTAAGATCACTTCTTGACCTATGCAATTAGAATCAAAATAACCCCATCACTTATGTGCGGCCTACTCCTGTTAGTAATATTTTATCCATCTCAGGATGTGGGGATTTACATGATTTTGGGTTGGAAAATCCCCCTATCATTGATAGAAGTGATGTTGAGTTTGGGGATTCACTCACTTCAAAACAACAGCATGAAGCTGAGGCTCTTATTGAAGAGTATGAAGATATATTTGTCAAAGGTCCTGGAGATTTTGGGCTAATAAAAGATATGCAGCATCAGGTGAAGACTGGGGATAATCCCCCTATTTGAGCTTGGCCCTATTGCAAATTTAAAGTTGATGAGGCTCAAGTCTCAGTGGAATTGAAACAAATCCTTGATGTGGGGCTACTAATGCCTTTAAGAGTCCAAGGGCTTCTCCTCTTCTACTTATCCAGAAAAAGGGTGGGGGACAATGAGTGGTTATGGACTATTGTCAGCTCATGCTGTTACCCAAAAGGATTCTTATCCTCTACCTCGCATTAATGACTCATTGAGACTATTGTCTGGGCTTCAATTCTTCTCAGCTATGGACCTTGCAAGTGGCTATTAGAAAATTGACCTGGCTCTGGAAGACAGTCAAAAATGTGCCTTAATCTCTAGTGAGGGGTTATTTGAGCCTACTCGTATGCCACAGAGGCTTTTTAATGCCCCTGCTACTTTTCAACGAGCCATGGATGGCTTGTTTAGAGATTTGAAACTTTCTTGTGTTATGGTATACTTAGACGAAGTTACTGTTTTCTCTCGCACTTTTAACAAGCATTTGGCTCATTTAAAGGAAGTATTTGGTCGTATGTGTCGCACTTTGCTTAAGCTAAAGCCAACCAAGTGTGCTTTTTTCAAGACTGAGATGGAATTCTTAAGTCATAAAGTTAATTGCAATGGGATTTTACCCTTAACTAACAAGATACAAGCTATATCGGACATGCCTGTTCCTAAAAGCTTGCACAATATCCAAGTGTTTTTAGGGATAATTTGTTATTACTAAAAATTCATCCCCCATTTTGCTGAGATTGCGGAGCCTTTAGTTTACTTATTGCATAAAGAAGTTCCTTTTGTATGAAAAGAATTGCAGCAGCAAGCTTTCAATCTTTTGTGCCAAGCCTTAGTTAGTGCACCAATTTTAGACCATCCTAGTTTTTCCAAACCTTTTATCTTATTTACTGATGCCAGTGATAGTGCTATTGGGGCCATTCTTGCTCAACATGATACCAACCTGGCTGATCACCCCATAACGTACTATAGTAAAACCCTTTCTAAGGCCAAACGCAATTATAGCGTTACCAAGCGAGAATGCCTTGCAGTCTTACCGCCATCAAGCATTTCCTCCCTTACCTCTATGGCAAGCATTTCACTATCATCACGGATCACGCTTCCTTGAAAAAAATTGCAACAAATAAAGGATCATGATAGGCGCTTAGCTAATAGGCGTTAAATCTCCAGAATTATGACTTTACAATTCAACATCTCACTAGAGCTATTCACCAAAACTCTGATGGATTTTCTCAATTTCCTATATGACGTTATTTTCTGCTGAGGAGGATCGCATCTATGACTTTATTGGTAGACCTGAGCTCTGATACTGTGAATCTAAGGATGTTATAGCAAAGCTACAATCTTTAACTGAGGATACTCAGGTTAAAGAAGGTTCCTTGTACAATAAGTTGGGATCTAAATGGTTTCTCTTTATTGGGCCCTCTGCGAGGACTGATACTATTATGGAGACTCATCAAACTGTAGGGTATGGAGCTGTCGCCAAGACCTTACAGTGGTTAAATAATCATTGTTACTGGGATAACATGCTGGAATCTGTACACGATGTGTTGGAGACTTGTCTCAATTGCCAACAACAACGTGGTGGAAATTTGATGTACCAACACAAAATTGTGGGACCTTCAGAACTTTTTTCTACTATGAGTATCGATGTGGTAGGCCCTCTCCCTACTGCCACTTATGGACATTGATATATTATATTAGCTATTGACCATTTTACCAAATGGGTTGAAGTTACATCAGTTTCCACAGTCACCGCTAAGGCTACTGCATCTTTCCTTTTTTAGCAAATTTTCAAAAGGCATTGTAGCCCTAAAGATCTTTTATTGAATAATGGGACCAACTTCATTTCTCAGGTTGTATCTGAGCTTACTAAATTAATGGGTACCTATCAGTTATTCACGTCCCCATATAACCCTTCTACTAATGGTGAAGTCAAATGAGCAAATGGTACCCTTGTAGCCATTCTTCAAAAGATGGCTTCCAATGGCCCTAATAAATAGAATCTCTATTTGCCTAGTGCAATGTTAGCCTATAGAGTTAGCTACCATCATATAATTGGAATGTCTCCTTTTAAAGATTTATATGGTCATGATCCTATCCTCCCCTCAAGTGTACAACCTATATTTGAGGAGGCTACTCCGCAAACTACTGATTTAGCTATGAGGAGACTAGCTGATGAAATCGTTCAAGTAAAAGCTTTAGCTTCAAGTTCTCTTGCTGCTACCACCTTAAAATAGGGAATAAGAACCAACGCTAGTAGACCTACGCTACCTGAATATCAAGTCAGGGATCTTATACTCTACTATTATAATAGGCTAGGAGGAAGGATTCACAAACTTGACACCTTATGGGCTGGTCCTTACCATATTATTTATTGTCAGGGTATTGAATACTCCATTGCAGCTGTTGATACTGGTACTGCTATCAATAGAGTGCATAGTAGATTTCTTCATAGGTATGTGCCCCCTAGGCAAGATCTTGAGGATGGCATTGTTGGGGATTTAACTACGATGACTAAAATTACTCAAGATTGAGATTTGATATCTCATTATAATGGGATTGCAAAATCCACATCAGAGATATCCAATTCTTGGATAGACTAACGATCAACCCTTTGGGGTTATCAACCTCCTCTGAAGGATAATGCTAAGCTATTTGATGAGGCAAAATATTATACAAGAATGTTTAACTCAACTAATAAGAGTCATATCAGATCTGGCCATCACAAGTATGGTTTTAATAATCAGCAGTATTGGTCATCTAATAGGAAAGATCTTACCTCAGGTGCATCCCAAATGTCCTAATGAAGAACTACTAAATCTACCCCTATAAATACCCCTCATTTCTAAAAAAGTACCTCTATTTTTGTCTTGCGTAGCTTAATTTTGATCTATTTATACAGGATTCTGTATTTCCGATTGGAATCAATTATAGCAACAGAACTGATAACTTCATTGCATTTTTGTTAATCTTTGCTAGAACCACAGAACTAATAATTCCGTAGCCTTTGTAGCACCTGCTTATCATTATTTCGACCAAAGTTACAATAGCATATCAATTACATTTTATAAAATATGCCATCTTTGCTAAATGACAGATCATCCTTTATAAATTTCAACCTATCCTTTTCCCTCCCATCTTTATCATACCTACCAATCTGTCACCATGGCACTTGTGGCTGGCAATTTGGAACATACTATGAAAATAACGGCTGTTCTTGCATCAACATTTTGAGGTATTAATCTTAAGTCACGTTTACCTTGGGGACAGTAATCATCACCCAGAAATACAATCTGCTGACCCATATCCTTAGTCACAAAATGGGGTCACCCATGCCGCATCATGACAGGCATAGAGTACGTCTTCCACCTAACCTCTTCACATTTATTTCTAGACTTGAGAGTATTTTAAATTATGATAGAAGCTATAAAGCCATGTTGCTAACTGCTATGCATCTTATTGACTACATATACATCCTTTTAGATATCTGAGGCTAACAATCAATTTATCATAGATCTAAGATTCATCACTGGGGTGCTATACTGCTTTCGAATTTTATTGTCTTCCACGGCAAAATGAAACAAAAAATTTACCTCAGCTCTGTATGAAAATTAAGACAAAGTTACCATGCAAGATCTAAAGATGAATGGTAACTCTAATGGATGCAATGGAAACTTTAACAATGTCATGTTGGGGTAGGAGTAGAATGATTAACTGTATTTAACAATTATCTATCCTACAGTAGATAGCTTATAAGTTATTAATCCAATATGAGATGAACTTTTTTACCATGATACTGTAAGAAATATAAGTGTAAATATTATTATATAACGTTTAGAGATTTATAGTTTAAGTCCTGGAGACCAGCCCCTACATCTGGATAGGTAGCAATACCCCTTCTGGACATAAAGGGACCCTAAGGCCCAACTGGACCCCCTGTTGCAGTAAAGCAACTTGGTGCACATGGTAGATGAGTGCTGGGTGACTTCTCTTCCCCCTAAGGATAACCCGTCCCCACCCCTTCCCCCTTCCTCAACCCTGTTGAATTTGATAAAGGGGGTCTGCAGAGAGTTTATGTAAGTCAGAGGCCATGGGCAGGCCTCTGGCACCCCCACTCCCAAGACAAAGTATTCCAAAATTTTAAGAAAATTGCCTGTGCCAACCTTGTGCCCAGTCTGAAAATTCTGGCTGGGGGAGCTGGTCCAGATTGGCTGGCACCAAAAATCAAATTGAAGCACAATTTGGATCTTAGACAAGGCATCAAACAACTTGGTCCAGTTGCCTCCACTCTTTGGGATTGATCTGTAAAGTTCAGATCATGTGAATAACCCAATTGAGAGTTTGGACTAGGTCTCAAATATCTCAGCCCAGCTACCACAGCCCCCCAAGACAAATCTGGTAATCCGAATCATTCAAGCAGGCTGACTCCAATAGCCAGGGCCCATATTTGCACTGTTGACCTGGCTTGGGTCCAAAAATGTGGGAAAATTTATAAAAGTTTTTTTCAATTTTTGTCAGGACTTTGAGCATCACCCAACCCCCTCCCCACCAGCCAACTAGATCCCATCATTAACCCCCAAATGACCAATCCTATAACGCTTCTACAAGAGATTTTCCCAATTTTTAAGGCAACCACCCTGCCCATGGGCTGTTGTCAGTTCATTCTCTTACTTTCTCGTACTTTGCACCTAGTAACCTTTTATACCCGCTCAGCTTGTTGTAGCCACTGTCCACCTTACTTTATTAATTAAAAATTCTGCAGATCACTCCAACAAAGCTTGTTGCCACCCAGATCCTTCTTATGATGCTCGCTGACTGTATTATCCAGTCAATCAACCTCACCACCCAACACACCCCATCATTAGTTTAGTAACCCAGCTTGCCTCAACAACAAAACCACTTCCTTGTCCATTATTGCACATCCATAAAACATGAATCTGTCCATCTGTTCCGCTGTTGGCTTATCTGGAAGCTGCTCCCCCAATGGAGCAGTGTCAGAGCAGTCCTGCTTTGCCAATCACAGAGTTGGGACCCCTACCTGATCCATCAGCCAATGGCCTTGCTCGCCTGTGGGGCCTGAAGTGCCCCATTTAGGGAGAGCTTGGCCCTGACGCTCCATGCAGCCCCATCCTCCACCTGCCCTTAACAGCAATATCACAGCGGGCCTTGTGCCACACCTTATTAGCTCGCAACCTTATCTGTTCAAAACCAAAGGCCAGCAACTGCAAACCCTGGAGGAGCTATCATCCCCCCTGCCTCCCCCACCCTTGAGGTGCCCCTGAAAGGCTTGCGGTTGCCCCATTGCAAACATTTGGTTTTCCATGTAGGCCTTTGGTATGATATTGAACTTTTGCTTCCCTCACATTCCCAAAAGACCCCATTTATAAAGTCACTTGGACCGCAGTGCACATGGCATTCTGGGCTCTTCACTGGGCACTCACGCACCCTGATTGGGAGTTACTCTAATCCTTATCAGCCAGATCCATGTCATATATTAACTTTAGAGTTACTCCCAAATTTATGTGCTAGACTCTATTAAGTTCCCCATAATAAAGTGGCTATGCTATTTATCACTAGATGGGCCTTTGATACCCTGTTTTGTGATCATAGCAGAATAGTGCTTGTGAGCTCAATTTGGTACCCATCTTATAAAAACAATTAGTAATGGACTGAATTAGTAGATAAAGAAATAATAACCATAGATGTTAACATAGCTGGAAAGCTTACCACTTAGAACACTGGTTCCAAAGTGGTCTATACATACCTTATGGGGGGATGGAGTTGGTGAGGGGGGTCCGTGATAGATTCAAAATATGTTTGTTTGGGGTCCAAATGACCTCCCTTAACAACCAGTTTCTGTAAATAAGCTTATTGCTACCATCTTTATATTAGTGGGAGTCAAAAATAGCGAACTATAGTTGGGTGGCTAGCTTTACACTCCCAATTATAATAAAAGGATTGGTAGGTACATAAACTACCATTAAAGACAAGCATCTTAATTTACTGAGGGTATAAAATTTTGACCTGACCTTAACACATTAAAAGTTACCTTCATTGAATTCACATATCAACTTTGGATATAACTTTGTTGTACCATGAGATGAAAGTTATAAACTGGATAAGTACTATTTTTTTCAACCCTATTTCATTTATCTAATCTTTTCACCACCTTTTCACCATCTTAGACCTCACTTTTAGCAACCTGTGAAGTTATTAGTATGCAATTGTACCAAGCTTATTTCAATTGGGGTGGTTTCATATTAGTTTTCAGTATGAGAAAGGGATCCTTTTAAAATAAGTTCTTAACCCACCAGCTTTGTAAACTATACCCTTTACCAACCCCCATCCCATTAAACCTTTTTTATAAAACCCATCATCCCAAAAAAATCCAACCATAACCACATATATCCACTCACCCCCCCCATCTAGATAAAATCTTTGACCCTACTCCGTTATCAGACTTTCAATCCCCGCCCCAAAAGGTTACAAAAACTCTTGAATTACGTATCAATCACAACCCTACCTACCCTTTTCAACTCTTCTAAAGCGGTGTGCAAGCTTAACCCTTTTAATTATTTTTCATATATATGCATCCAAAAAATGGGGTTTGTATAAATCTAAATACTTATATATGCATCTAAAAATGAATGGTATGTAAATCTAAAAATTGTTATATGCATCCAAGAAATAAGGGTCATAAATATACTGCAAAGCTGGATAAAACAATGAGATATGTATATTGCAGTAAAAGTCAAGAAGTAAAAGATGTTTGGATGGCTTATGGAAGTGTTTAGTTACTTTGTGTGCAATTGGCTGCTTTGAAATTAATACATTTCTATTATATTATATTCTATTCAAGGTGGGCTGACCTGAGGATGATACCGCACCAATGAAGGGAATTTGAATTAATGATAAAGGAGAATAAAACCCAAAAAACCTCCAAGCGCGGCTTATAATAGGCCAGGAACTCCTTGGACTGCCTAGCTATTTGTTATCTTGGTTTAGTGCATTGGTGTGCAACGCCAATACAGTCATAATTGTCCCCTACCTAAAGTTCTATTGGTATCAAACTCAGGGAGGCAGTGGTATGAAATATTATAGTGAATTAAAAATTACTCTGTGTTCACATTTATTACATATTTTTATTTAAAAATTTTATTGAATTTCTGTTACAGACAAGGACCAAAATAATTATAAAAAATGTTAACTTGGCTAAGATTTTTTTGTTAAATTAAGGTCAAATAATAATGGCCTTTTTTGAAAATCATTGAAAGGGGTCAATAGGTAAAACTTATCCAGCTAAATTAGTATGAGTTGAGTAAGTTATGGTTATGCTCATTAGATGATCTAAATTCACTGAAGCTTTACTAGCATAGGCCTACCTTACTCTTTAAGATATAGATTTAAAAGTATATTTAATAGTATGTTTTTAATAAATTATCATTGGTTTTGGTTTTAATTATACATTTAGAGTAAAAAAATGTGCTTCTAACTATTCTTAGCATCTCCTCTTTTTGAGTATCAATAGTAATTATATGCGTTCATGGGTGGCTTCTATTTACCTTATCATATAATGGTGGAAGGGATGATTAAGTTTACAAAAAAGCAACTCTTTATAGTATAGTCTTATATAAAAGTAAATGAGGTTGGATGATCTTAGAAAAAATATACCACACTGAGTTTTTGTAGCCTGCGCTGGCTTTAAACCTGTTTATATCAAAACCTAACCCAGAGTGGAGCAGGGACCACCCCACTATGTTTTCCACTCCTCAAGTATAGTCTTATATACCAACTTATAATTAGCTTAAGGTTTAAGTCCTAGTTGTCAGTCATCCAAATTTTACAGCTAAGACTATTTTATTGTAGATAACTTAGTTAAAAACTAGTATACAAGGCTGTACTGGTAGGGGGTGGAAGGTTAGTCATTAGGGCATACAGCTACCAACCTGAAAGTTGTGGGTTCAATTCCTGCCCTTTGCACATCAATTAGGGTGCCAGCTGAAGGAAGCTATTAGTGGTTAATAAGTCTAACAACATGAAACCCTTACCCATGATGTAACCAGAAAAATCCAAGTTGCAAACTGGAAGTGGAAAAATTTCTTTGATGGAGTTGCCCCTTCTCAGGTTTCACGTTGATGTTTCTTTCTTTTGGTAATGCCTGTCCCCCGGTCAGCTTGCCTCAAATAAATAAAGCTTTACTGGGTACTAGATTCAGTATTTTTAGACGTTAATGATTGATTATCCAACTTGCATAATATCTCACATCATATACCCATGTCATTTTTAAATTTATTTTCAGCCATGTGTTTCCCAGATAGTTGATGGCTAGTTCCAGCTTCATTATGGTAGTTGATCCCTTAACTTAATGCCAGATAAAAAGCAGGGTTAGAAACCCTCTTAGTGTGCTAAAGTCAATTGCAAAGATAACATTTGTCATTGAAGTAATTTTTATATTCTTATTTAGCCATGAGCCTTTATAAACTGGTCAATTTTTAGCATCAAGCTTTATCATCAGTTCAATAAATCTCCTCTATATAGGCCATATTTCATCCTATCTGGTTTACTTTGATCCTGATTCCTGCTCACTCAGATCAATCCATCACCACCTTAATCTCTTAAGCAGATTGGTGTAAGGCTAACAGCAGTTCCAATTGCTAAGGGATAGATTTATAATGGCTTTAAAGTATATACTTCTGTTAATAGCTGACAAGTGTCAAAAAAAGTGGTCCCTCAGGTCATCAGTACCTCCTTTAAAAGTGAAACCTTTACAATAAGGCATTGATAGCAATAAATAATTGGAAGATGCATCCCAATAATCAGCTTTTCAAATTAGTGTTACCAGCAAAACAATGCCAGAAATGATCCAAGGAAGGTAATCAAGGGGTAAAGCCATAGAAGGTCTGCCAGCTTCATGGAATGTATCTTAGAAAAATTAGATAGTTTGGGTTTCAGGAAGGAGGGACCAGGATCTATCTCAAGGCCATACCAAAGTTTGAAGCACCTTAAAAAAATAAACGCATAAAATTATGGCAGGCTGGTGAACTAAGAAAGTTGCTGGCAACACAATAGAGTAAACAGCTTTGGTGAATTTATTCTTTGGGAAGTTGGAATATAACAAAAAAATTGGGAGGCAGTGAAGGATTTTTAATATTTTTATCCTACTTTAAAACTATGGATCCGGTCCTAAAAACTCCAAGCTCTAAACTATTAGAAGTGCATATCAATCACATTTTATTAAATATGCCATCTTTGCTAAATGACAGATCATCCTTTATGAATTAAACCTATCCTTTTCCCTCCCATCTTTCTCAGACCTACCAATCTGTCACCATGGCACTTGTGGCCTGGAAAGTTGGAACAAACTATGGCAATAACGTCTAATATTGCATCAACATTTTGAAATACTAATCTTTAGTCATGCTTACCTTGGGAACATTAAGCATCACCCAGAATTACAATCTGCTGACCCATATCCCTAGTCACAAAATATTATCAACCATGCCACATCATGACAGGTGTAGAGTACATCTTCCACTTAATCTCTTCACATCATTTCTAGACTTGAGAGTATTTTACATTATGATAGAAGCTATAAAGCCATGATGCCACCTGCTTTGCACCTTATTGACTACTCAGTCAACCTTCTAGGTGACTGAGGCTAATCTTCAACCTTCTCATTGTATAAGGTTCAGCTCTGAGATGCTATACTACCTAAACTTAATGGCTTCCATGGCAAGATGGCCTAAAGACTTCACCTCAGCTCTATAGGAGATTAAGCCAAAATTACCATGCAATAGCTAAAGAAGAGTGGTAACTCCAAGTGATCCAATGGAAACTTTGACAATGTCATGGTGTGGTAGAGATAAGATAACTGTATTTATCAGTTCTCTCTCCTATGGTAATTTAGCTTATAGGCTATCCATTCAATATGAGCTGAACTCTCTTTACCATGATACTGTAAGGGATATAAGTGTACATATTAAACAATGTATAGAGCTTTATAGCCTCTTTAGGGTCACTTTTAAGGTTTAAGTGCTATTTTTCAGCTAAATGGCAGAAAAGTCTAGACTGGCCTGCCAGTCAGGATGCAGAAGCACCCAAAAGGCAAGCCAGAATACCAGGGCATCACCGCACAAATGACGTTTAAATGTGCTAGTAGATAAGTAACAGTGGAGTGCCAACGGACTGTAGATTTATAAACAATACAGCGAGAAATAAAGCTGTTGCAGCCCCAGAGCCAATGGGCCTGGGCATGGGAGTTTGAGATAGGAAAAATCCTATAAAGACCTTGACATGATAGGCTAAGTAACTATGGTGAGAACTGAAGTCAATAATGTGATTGGGACAACCCAGTCAATATAAGGGCCATATGGCCACATTACAAATGTTGCGGGGGTTCATCAAGAGATATTTGAACTTAATTAAGTAAGTTCAAGTGTGGGAAGATTTTTTTGAATTTTAAAATAAGAGGATCAAATATCAATTTCTTCTTTATGTTATGATTGCTTAAGTAGATGATTGTTTGGGGAATAGATTAAATAAGCACAGGATTGGGGCCCTTGAGATTCGACCTAACCTGGCAAACTTTGAGCAGATTGAAACAAAATTATCTGGTGGGTTGGGACTATCTAGTACTAAAAAAAGAAACGAAATTATCTGGAATAGACTTTAAGAGTATTGGTGGTGGGCCAAGTTGTTATTAGCTCATCTATGGATACCTGAATTGCAGATTTTCCATAATTCCAATGATTAAAGTGATGACATCTTGCTCACTGAACAATGAGAACCTTTCATTGCTACCCCATGTAGGGGTAGTCCCAAGAGGTTGGAAATGGGTTTGGGGTTCCCAACCTTCCCTCACCCAGTTGCTCTGGCATCTATTTGGCAATCAAGATCTGTTGGATGGAGATTTGATACTTTCAGGGAGGGTTTCAAACTGGTGGCAAAATTTCCCAATGGCCCAATAACATCAACAATTTTTGCCAAAGATTTGACACTAGACGCTTTATCTGCCAAAAGTACATGCCTATCAGGCTTTGTTGCTGATGGTTTGGGGCTCTCAGGCCTTGATACTGAAGGTATGTTGCCATTGACTTCATTTATACCTTTTACCCAAGAGCATGCCAACTCTCCAATAGCTTGGCATGAATGCCCTTGATTTACAGTACCAAATCAGCTGAAGTTTATACTGGGATAGGTGGTGGGGCCCTCAAAGGATAAGCTGTTACCCATCACTTGTCCACCACATGGGCAAGGTTGCCCTGGGAGATGAGGGAACAGCTGGCTTCTCAGACCTTTTTTGATGGGAAAGGGAGCCACCCAGTCCAAGCGGAGGGGACACCCCCCCAAACTTATGCTACCCTCTATTAAGTTTCCCATAAAAAAGTGGCTAAGCTACTTATCACTGGATGGGCCTTTGATACCCTGTTGGGTAAGCATAGCAGAATAGTTGCTCTTGTGAGCTCAATTTGGTACCCATTTTATAAGATCGCTTAGTAATGGACTGAATTAGTAGATGAAATGATACCCACAGATTATAACTAATTGAGAAGCTTACCACTTAGAAAACTGGTTTTAAAGTGGTCTATACATACCTTGTGGGGGATGGAGTTGGTGAGGGGGGGTCCGTGACAGATGTAAAATCTGTTTTTTCGGGGGGGGGACCAAATGAATCCCATTAACAACCAGTTTCTGTAAATAAGCCTATTGCCACCATCTTTATATTAGTGGGAGTCAAAAATAGCGAACTATAGTTGGGTGGCTAGCTTTACACTCCCGATTATAATAAAAGGATCGGTAGGTACATAAACTACCATTAAAGACAAGCATCTTAATTTACTGAGGGTATAAAACTTTAACCCGACCTTAACACATTAAAAGTTACCTTCATTGAATTCACATATTAACTTTGGATATAACTTTGTTGTACCATGAGATGGAAGTTATAAACTGGATAGGTACTATTTTTAATTATCGACCCTATTTCATTTATCTAATCTTTTCACCACCTTAGACCTCACTTTTAGCAACCTGTAAAGTTATTAGTATGTAATTGTATCAAGCTTATTTCAATTGGGGTGGGGTCATATTAGCTTTCGGTATGAGAAAGGGACCCATCCTTTTAAAATAAGTTCTTAACCCACCGGCTTTTAAAAATACCCCTTACCAACCCCCACCCCCTTAAAACTTTTATGAACCCATCACAAAAAAACCAACCGTAACCCATATATCCACCCCCCCATTCAGAAAAATCTTTGCCCCTAACCCCGTTATGAAACTTCGATCCAAGCCCCAAAAGGTTATGAAACCCCTTGGATTAAGTATCGATCGCGACCCCCGCCTACCTTTCGACTTTTCCAAGGCGGTGTGCGAGCTTAACCCTCCCAATGATTTTCCGCGTATAGGCATCCAAAAACTGGGGTTCTATCAATCTAAAGATGCATATAAGCATCTAAAAGATGAGAGTTCTATAAATCTAAAGATGCATATATGCACCCAAAAATGAGGGTTCTGTAAACCTAAAATGTATATCAGCATCCAAACAATACGGTTCATACGTATGCTATAAAACTAGATAAAAGGAGGTGTGTATAGTGCAGTTCAAGTTTAGAAACCCGAAAAAAGATATTTGGATACCCTATGGAAACTGTTTTGTTGCCCTGTGTGCGGTGGGCCGCTTTGAAAAGTCCCCTAATGGGTGAAAATTATTTTCTGATTTCACTTTTTTTCACATATCTCGATTTCAAAATCTACCGAAGGTTCTTGTTACGGACACGGGCCAAAGTAATCCTAAAAGGTGTAACCTTTAGCCGAGTAAGCTTTGTTAAATCTAAGGGGCCAAAAAATCGGAGGAGTTTTTTCGAAGATCTCGGTGAAAAGGTTAGGTGAGGTCACGGGGTTGGTACCCCCACTCAACTCCCAACCCACCAAAAAACCCCACCTTTGGGTGAGGTTTAAGCCACGTTTTGGATCCCGTTTAAAAACCCGGTATGGGGTAGGGGTTCATGCCACTATAATTTAGCGTATCTGGAAACCCCAGCATGACAATTCGGAGGGGTCCGATACAACTGAAAAGGTGAACCATCTGCTTTAAATTATAGGCTTACGCCCCCTCTACCGATAACGGTTCTTACGGTAAGGGTCGACGGTGGGGGAGATGCTGAGATTTAAATGTATCGTGCGAGGAGGATCTTCTAGTTTAACTGGAGCCCACGTTAAGCGCGATCGCCGCCCTGGCAGACATATGCCAAGGTATCGCTGAAGGTTGGCAGGTTACTAGGGGCACCTTTAACGTTAGATGGGCGGCATCAACTGATGCGGGTAACTATAGAGGGTACGCCACCTCCCCGAGGGTAGGCGAAGTTGATAACGGTCGGGTACTTAAGGTTTACCCATTAAAAAGGCTATGTTTATAGAGGAAGGTTTATTCGTAACCTCAACGGATAAGGGCAGGGTGGATATAAAGTAACCGTCGGGCCGCAGGATTCCGAGGTGAGGGGTTCACCTTACGTGGGGTTCGGGTTTAACCCTTAGGCGTCAAGCGCGAGGAGGGCAGCCTCATCGAAGAGCTTGTCCTAAAGGGGTTTGAGGCCTTTTGGGGGGGGGGGGTTACCTTGCCCCAAATCGCCATATCGCCGTAGGGTTCCGCCTGCTGGACGTCGATCACGTCCTTGGTGTTGAGCACCAGCATCTCAAAGAAGAGGCGCACGGCGTCGGAACGGGTGGCCTCGGTACCCTAGCTAGTTAGCGGTGATGACGGCGCGTACGGGGCCCGCGATCGCGGTGAAGGAGGCTGGCGCCTCGCGCGGGGCTTGCCCGGGGGCCAGCCGCGCCGCGATGTCGGCTTTGATGAGCTCGACGGCCCGCAGGGTGGCCTGGACGAGCTTGAGCCGGCGGGAGATCTGGTGGGGCGTCTCGTGGTCGGCAATTAGGGCCTCGTCCCCGTCGATACTGGCGGCGTCAAGGAACAAGCTCTTGCCCAGAACCGAGGGCTCCCGGACCGAGGGCGCCACCTAGACGTGTCAACCAGCTACGCCCTACCAAAGTCACCTGCGGGGGGAGCTCCTCGAACGCCCCTAGCACGTCCTCCACCGGCATCTCAAACACTAAAGCTTGAGCCAAAAACCGAGCCGCCATACCTGCGGGCGCCGGTGCCTCGAGGGTGAGGGCGGGAAACAGGGGGTATAGCTCGGGGAGGAGGTTTGCGGGGCGGCTGGGGTCCAGGTAGTCCTCCAACCGAGCCTCCTGGAGGTCGAGGTAGTGCATAGGGCGCTTGCTGGCCACCACCTCGCGGGTGATATCCGAGGTGTCCTCAAGCTGCTGTTTGAGCTGGCG
Organism: Massospora cicadina; assembly: GCA_022478985.1. Classification (NCBI taxonomy): domain Eukaryota; kingdom Fungi; phylum Entomophthoromycota; class Entomophthoromycetes; order Entomophthorales; family Entomophthoraceae; genus Massospora; species Massospora cicadina. The sequence goes on along the minus strand of JAKSZP010010743.1, from coordinate 26,701 downwards.
CGGATCCATCTCGAGGACCGCGTCGACCATGAGCTTGCGCTTGAGGCGTTTGGCGTGGTACGGCAGGCTAACGTCGACCCCCGCTAACGGTTAACGCAAGGGGACGCCTTACCGATGGGCGGCAGCACGCCCTCCAGGGTCGGGGGCATCCCGGGGAGGGGCGGGAGGCTAAAGTCAGCACGCGCGGAAGGCCAGGTTACCCAAGGTCCGACTCCACCGACTCCGCGCCGAAGCCCCGAAGCGTCGGGGTGATCTCGGGAGGGGCCAACTCGGGGCGGGTGATCTCGGGCGTTTTGAAGCGGGGAGGTTCGATTGAGATCGCTGGCGACTCGAGGACGCCGGCCTCACGCGCGGCCTCAACCCCGGCCATGGGGGCCTCCAGGAGGTCAAAGTCGAACAGCTCGCCGGCGTCCTCGGGCGGGAGAAAGTCGTCGAACCCGCGTAACGCGCCGTCCCCGAGCCCAAAGTCGTCCCGCATCCCAAACTCATCCCGCAGCAGGATGTCTTGGGGGCGCGACACGGTCTGGCTGGCGACGACCCGCCCCTCCGGGTCCACCGTCTTCAAATTGAAGTCGGGGTCCGGGATCAGCAAGGCGAACTCGGACACCACATCCGGGAGGGTGATGGCGTGGAGGTTGGCGACCAGCTGGTCGGCGGGGAGGTCCACCACGCCGGGGCGGAAGGCCTGAACGTCAGCTATGCTTATTAGCTTACCATCTTGAGCTTGATGTTGGCCTCGTTACAATCCTCCAGGAGGTACTTGGCCTTGCGGGAGTAGATGCGCACCACGCCGAGGAGCAGCTGGCCAGACAGGCGCAGGGCCATCGGCAACGAACCCTCCCCGCCGATCGCCACTATAGGTTAGCGTATAACAACCCCCTACCGATCGAAACCTTCAGGTCCGCCTGGAGCAGCTGCGCCTTGGTCAACTTCTTCTCCATGTGGGCCGCGAGCCAAACCTTGGCCAGGGGCCCCTTCGCCGACAAGATCGTCTCCGAAAAGAACATGCTGAACTAACCTTTAACCGCGTTAGCAACCCCAGCCCCACTTTAACTCCAGGATGGGGGCCAACTCAAAGCGATAAACAGAGTAGCGCGGACCCTAAATACCCATCCAAACCCTCACCCGCAAACCCCTTTAAACGTAAAGTGAGCGGTGGCGGCGGCGTAGAAAAGCTTAATCCTGGCCGGTGACGGAAAGCCGGAAGGGCCAACTTTAAAGCTACCCGAAAAGGCCCACTAACCTTTTTAATCCAGACAAGTAAATTTACCACAAACTTATTTAGGAAGGTGGGTGAAGGGTTAATGGAGAAGGTTTAAAATTTGAAGCGGGGTGGGGTTAATGCATAAACTTTAACAAATGTGAGGCTTAACAAAACATGGGTTTAAAAAAGTCGTAAACCCCCGGCTCAACAAACCCCCCAGCAAGCAACTTTTTACCAAAAGGAGTCTACAAGGTAGTACCTTTCACCCCCACCACAAAATTTTTTAATAGGGGCAATACCACCCCATACCCTTCGGTTAACTTAATCTAAACGATAATAAAAATTTACACTAAACCCAAGAGCCGGATAAACCTAAACAAAGCTTACCCCGCCTATACGAAATGTAAATTTAAAGTTTGGTACCAAGGTTAAATTTAAAAGAGCTGATCGTCGGTAACCCATAACCCCAACCTTTAACCGATTTTTAGGGTGCGTAAGCTAACGCGTAACTTTTTTCTAACCGGGGTTCAATTTCCATAAAAAAATCGATCCCCAAAGTTCGTTAATTAAGTTTAACGAATCGTATTTCGAGGGAAAGTTGATCCTAAAATGATTCAATGGTAAATCAATTAGGATACTAAGTTTTTATTAAACCCTTAGTTACCAAGAATATTTCCTAATTGGGTAGCGTACCAATTTAATGGAATTATTGATAACCAGTTGAATGAATTTCATTATTCTAATCCTCATGCCCCCTACGCCATCAATTTTTGGTTGCTCCAAGTATCGATCCATCCATACTTAATCCACAGCAGTTGATCTTATGTAAACCCAACCCAAACCTATAAACTCACACTTCCACTAATTTTAGTGTCAGTTTGGATCCCCCAACTAAAAGGGTGGGATACCATAGCCAAGCTCTCACCCTCCCAACGGTAAAGAGTTTATCATCCGTGAGTCCAATAGCTTCCATCCAGGAACGGAGATACACCAGATAGATGAGTGATCTACCTGTTTCCAAAAAGCTATGATAAAATTTCGGTTGTTTTAGAGGTAACGTTCACGATCGGTACCATATCGATATTTTTTCCTTTCCTATATTACGAAAACTTAACCAATTATACATCAGTCGAAGGTGAAAGCTATAGTGACCCGAGTGTCACGTTTAACCCGATCCTTGACCACCGAAAACTGATGGCATCGGGTATCCGATAGTTGGTTTAAACCTAGGATGTCATAGGTTGACTATAATATAGTTACAAAGGCAAGCAAGGCCTTGCACCTGGGTCAATTAAGCTCTCTTAACGTAAAGTAAGCAGTATAAACAACGTGGCAAGAGTTTGAAGGATACGTACGTTGGATCGGGATCACTAAAGAGTTGCTATGGGTTAAGTATCCCTGAAAAGTATTGGGAGTTCTATTTTATACAGCTTGAATACAACCTATGGAAGAAATTCAGTAATAATCATAGGTAACAACTTTTGAGTGGAGTAGGTTATAAACTTAATTTTATTAGATATGATCCTATAAGCATCTCTAAAAAAAGATTCTTTGGTTTTACTAGTAGTTTTAAATGTTAGTTAGTTTACCAGATACCTTGTTTCTATAGCCTTAAGTTACCCCAAACCAAATTAGAAGAGCACTTTATCAAATGATACCACTAAGTATACTTCAATACTAACGTCACAGGGGTGATCTATTCCAGGTCACCGAAATCTTGAACCTTCATATAGCCACATGCTAACAGATCTTATTGCGATATTTAGTTTTATAGGATTTATGTGATAGATTAATTTTTACCCCACCCTTTCATCCAACATCTTAAAGCTTTGAGGTTTATTCACACCCATCTAAAATGATACCACATGAGATATAAAAATTTTATATGCTCCACTGCGAGTTTATACTAAGCCTCAGTTAAATTTTACCCGACGGTACAATGAGACCCGAATCCCAATCTGGGAAAGGGTAAGGATAGAACTCATCTTTTAAGATAACCATCTACTACTTCAATCATGAAGCTAGTTATGCAAGTATACCCTCAGATAGTTACCAAGCGCTTTATTTTACACTCTCAGTTTATAAACCTCATAAACGAAATAAATCTAAGTATAGATTGGCAGCCAATGTAACCAAGACCTTATCTAAATTGGGAACCTCTCCCTTAGGAAGTCAATATTAAGCTAATTAATAAGCTAACCATAGATCCTTCTTGATACCTTAAAGTTAATCAAACGATTGAAATATGACTTATTATCCTATATTTAAAACCAGCTCCCAGATTCCCATGCTTCGCTACGGTGGTTATTAATAATCAGATGGAATGAACTGCTTTAGATTTTATATTATAGATACCCATCAACTACTAAGCCAAAACCGTTTTACCTATAAAAATAACCAAATACCCATACCCACTTATAAACTATCTTCAAAGTAGATATTTAGTGGTTATATTATAGATACCCATCAACTACTAAGCCAAAACCATTTTACCTATAAAAATAACCAAATACCCATACCCACTTATAAACTATCTTCAAAGTAGATATTTAGTGGTAGCTAGTGTAAGATAATAAGAAAGGAAGGGAGATAATATTTTCTCCTACCCAGTATTGGCTTTGAACCTGTTACAAACCAAACCTGCTGCAAATTGATACCAGGATCTCTGCTTAGCTAACCCTTCTTTCATAGCAACCCTATTAACCCTATCGAATCAATTAAATAACCCCAAACTGCTAGCTGAAACATTATCAATAAAGATGCTCACCACCGGAATATAGAATAGGCACCTCATCTAACCACTATATAATCTTTAGTAGGTGCCTATAAACTAATAACCAAAATATTAAATCTTAAATTCATAGCTTATGTGGCTTTGGAGATAAAAAATTAGCTTATACATATCGATTTAAAGTTTTTTAGAAATCTCGGGTTATAAACTAATAACTTGAAAGCTCTACCCACCTGAGAACCTAACAAAAAGTGGCCTATGCGTACCAAATTTTGTGGAGTTTTTAGGTTGGGCGAGTGATATTTTAATATCATTTCCAGATTTAATTATTTTATATTGGACATACCTTTACTTAACAAAACCAGATGTTAATTATAAAACTTATGTGGTTTATAAAGTAGTTGCTTATTAGGTATCAATGAGCTAAAAGATTACTCTATCCAAAATCTTAATCTAGGCTTATGTGATTTTGGATATATGATGGGCATTAGCTTATATAGATAAAATTTTATAATCCTTGCAATTTTATAGTTAACTTACATAGAAAATCCGTTACCTACTCCATAAGACTAAAAAGCTGCATAGGCCGCTAATTATAAACGTGGGGGATGTTGGTTTTATAAGATATTTTGTACATTTTTTAAATTTAGATTGGTTTAAAAATATAAATTTAATAAAGTAAAATCTAACCGCTTTTTCACGCATATCTTATCCTAGCAGTGAATGGTTTCTTTGATGAACTATAAATTTAGAGAAGTCCATCGATGCCAAGTTTCAAATTCCTAGCTTTTATGATCGAAGTGAAACCTTGATTAATGGCGTCATTTATAAACTATAGATATTTTTATGTAATTCTGTTGCTATAATCAATTTAAAAAATCCCCTACATACTTGATATCTTAACACCCAAGCTGCACATACCAAATTTCATAAACGTAGGTTTGTTGGTTTATAGAAACTTTTTTGAGAACTTTCTCAAATTTAAACCAATTTATTAATCAGTTTATTAAAATACGTTTTTAAACTGCCTTCACATATTTAAAGTACTTAAAAAAGCTAAAGCTAAACGATTTCTTGGCAAGCTACAAGTTGTGAATGGTACCCCCATGCCAGATTTAAAATCCCTAGCTTTTTGTAGTTTAAGAAACCTTGATTAATAGTGCCTTTTATATAGGTTATAGATTAAGGGTTAAAGGCCCTAATGATATAGTACCCATGATTATTTGAGGTTTACTTAACGCCCAGTTGCCAGCTTAACATACTTTAGACCCCTCACCCAGTTTTACCCGTCGACTTTGGATGGGTTCAAGTTTTATCACTCCCCTACCAAACCTATGAAGGTCATGGCTATAGCATAGATGATCCCCAGAGCCAATTAACCTGATCCCGGCTTAACAACAGAACCTGGGCTAATTGTGGGAAAAACCTTAATTATAGATAAGTTTGATGGGTAGAATATTGGCACTTGTCAATAATTAACAAGTACAGTTCAGTTTTGCTATACCTTATATAACATATATAATGGTGAATTAAAAAATAACGATTTAAAATACATCCAAACTTGTAATACTAACAGGCTATAGCTTTATTACCACAGTTTTTTTCTAATTTGGATACTAAGTTATAGGTGAAGCCATACCTTTTGCCTAAAATCAGTTTTGCAAGGTAATGTAGATATATAGGGTAAGATCTATAATGGAGATTAGATATAAAGCGAAAGTATCTGCCACAAAACCCATATAGAACCTATATGAAATTTTGCCATGGTATTATTTATAGTATCAAATATCTGATTAGCTGATCTATCAAATGCTAATAAATTTTAGACTAGGTAAGCTTATGTATATGAATATCTGGAAGCTTTTGAGGTGAAGGGTAAAAGAGTTCACTAGTTTAAGCTACAAAATTGGGGGAGCCTCAGAATTATGGCGTGGTAGGTTACTCGCTTGGTGCTAACCCAAGATTCCAACAGTATGGCAGGTGCAGTAGGCTTAGTACATCATACTGCCTGAGAGGGGGTCCAACGTTCCCCTCAAGTTTACAACATGATCCTTGTTGGAAAAGGGATTTAAGAGACTAATCTAAATTAAATTAAAGTTTGATCATACTTGGCATCAGTTTTGGTGATCATAAAGCTTAGATTGCTATTGGGTTAATCCATAATAGTTGAAACTTTTTTTTTACTTTAAATATTAATATTTGCTACTTGGGAGGTTCCCCAACACATCTAATTGCCTCAACTCAAATTAATGGGAAGCCCAATATGGTATCCACCAATAATTTAATATTATTGAGTCATGACCCTTAGCAAAAGTCTTTCTTAACGCTCAAACTCACTTTTGAGCGATTTGTTTAAAAAGCATTTGTTTATCCACCACCATCTGGCCACGCCCATTTCCTATTTGATGTCCTTGGCTCCACCACCTGCCACCCCAGTGTGGGGCAGTGGTGCTCCACTGCCTAGCATTTCCGCCCAGCGGGCAAACACGTTCAGATGGGCTCAAACAGCCCACCCACCTCATCTGGCTGATTTGTCCCCCCACGGGGCTTAGCGCTCCACCTGGCATGCATCCACCCTTCTCACCCTCATCCACTAGCCCTCCTTCATTCTGCCATTCAATTTTTGCCTCCATATTGACTATGGGTGTTTATTCCCATATGCTGACAAGGCAATTATCAGCCTAGCTACTGTGGCCTTTGCGCCAGCTGGCTTTATTGACTTCCACCCATTTAAGGGCTACTTTGATATTGGGTTTCAAACAGAGGAGGATGCTGCAGTGGCAGCGATTACTCCTTTAATTTATAAAAATACCCCTATTCACACAACCCATACTCGTCTCCCTTCAGACACCACCCTGGTGGTGTCATTTGCAAATCTTCTGTCCCACCTCCCACCCCAAGTTTTATATGACCAGTTGGTCATGGGGCTTATGGCTTATGACACTCAGCCCAACCTCATCTTTTCAGTACCCTCTGGTGTGGAGCGCCTCGCTGCCCCTCATGCAACTGCCACCATCATCCCACACCACCCTGCCATAGCTCACCAAATCCCCCCCACGCTAATGTCACTGCAGCACCAGATCATTTCTTTTGGGCTCAGGTAAATAATGGTTGGCAGATTTGTCCCCTCTGCTTTGGGCTCAACCATGCAAAAAAAGCTTGCCCACATGCTGCTTCTGTTGCTGCGGCTTCAGAGCCCCCCTCTGCGGGTTCTGTATGGGGCACTTTGTTGCCCCTTCCCACTCTCCAATCTTATTTAATGGGCCAGAGTGGGAAATCAGCCCCCCCAAATCCTCCAGTCACATTCTCCCACCTAAACCCACACCAGCCAATCAGAGCCAGGCTTGGACCACCCTTCACACCCAAGCACCCACCCAACTTCTAATGCCACTATTCTCATAAACCAAAATCCATGGGACCTATTGGCAGAGGTTGACAAATCAGGTAACGTTCTCATTAGTAAGCATTCTGGGCAACCTCTCAGCCAATACAATTATGGTCAGGCTGAATTTTTTCTTCCTAACTTTGATGAAACCCCACCCCCTAGACATTTCACTCCTCTGCCCAATGCAGCCCCCTACCAAAGTGACCATCAGCTCACCTTAGCTGCAGTGGCCTCTCCCCGGTGCCCAACCCTATGCAAAGCAGTGGCCCAATCAGTGGCTCAGTTCCAGCTAGGCCTGCCCACCCTCTTCTTCCCCCCAACTTCCTTGAATCTACCTGCAGCAACATCTCAAAGTTATTTCATGATGCTGAAGCTGCTGTCAAGAATGTTGCAACGCTCATCGCATTCAACCCTTCAGCTAAAATCGCCCACCACAGTATCTCCCTTTTTGCCCAACTTCCCAAAGCCTGCAAAGAAGCTGAATTTCTTGTCACAGCATTTGTTGAAGCACTTTACCGCGCTAATCTTAATGATGAGGTGGAAAACTCATACTACACTGACTTCCACCCCCACTACGTGGATGCCCCAACTCCCTGGCTCACAGCTTTGATCCGCTACTTTAATCAATATCCTATGATTGGGGCGCATCTGTCTGAGAACCAACCTCCTGACCCCCCCTCACCCTCTGCCATGGTGGGTTAGCGGTTTCTGCTCCCCACCTGGTTAGTAGTTTTATTTTTTTTGTTTGTTTTTCTTTCAGATTTTTTGATTTTGGTATTGTCCATCCCCTGGTTGGCATTCCTCAAATAAAGTTAAAATAAGTCATAACCCTTACCAAGAGGCTTCACCCAGTAAAGGGCGGATCATAACAGGGAGGGATATAAGGGTTCATCAAGTGAGGTAATCTTACCAATTTTGAAGGGGTTGGCATTTATGATAACATTATCCAGGCTAGGTAAGTATTAAGCTTATAAGTTAATAAAGGCTCCACAATTTTTCTGCTCTGATTAGTTTAACAGTTTTTATTAAGATTTGCAAAATCATATTTAACAAAGTGTTAACTTTACTGTTGATTTTAAACTTTCAGGTTAGGAGATCACCATTTGGTCTAGTCAACTTTACACAAGTTAAGATAGTAATGCTAGACATAGTATAATTATCTGGTAAATGTTTATAATAGAGGTTAAATGAAATGATAAGTTGGTCCAGATCATAAGGCTATTTTTAGTAAAGTTTAGGTGATAGATAAAATACTTTTTAAAAACATCACCAATTTTTTGATTGCTATAGTGTGATCTTTAGAGATAATTTACTTTACCTAGTTTGCTCATTCTTTTATAATTTTTGGCAAAGGCTGAATAAGCATTAAAAAACGCTCTTTTAAAGCCAGTATGTTAAGGGTAAAAGAACCATTTTTAGGCTTGTAGGCAACAGCTATTGATATAAGCACCATGGTAAAATCTTATCTTGTTTGCATGCTATATGTAGTTACCTCAAGGGGAGGATACCCAAGTGGTAGAGTAGGGACCTCTACTGCTGCCTCCCTGAGTTCAATTCTGGTAACGGAACTTTGGGTAGGGGACAATTATGACTGTGTTGGCATTGCGTACCAATGCCCTGAACTGAGATAGCAAATAGCAAAGGCGGTCCATGGAGTTTCTGGCCTATCATATGCTGCGCATGGAGGTTTTTCAGATTTTATCCTCCTTTCCCATTCATTCTTTTCCCTTAATTGGTGCGGTATTGTCCCCAGGTCAGCCAACCTCAAATAAAATATATGTAGCTACCTCCAAGATAAAAGGTTAGTTAATTTGAAGTATAAATAGATACTATTATAGCATTAATACATCTAAATTTCTAGGCTCTTTTCATAAATGGTTCACTTTATCTATCACCAAAACTTAGTGAAAGGTAAGCATTCATCTAAAGACTTGTTGATCTAGATGTCTTCATACAGTAGTAAGGTCTTTTAATCCTAACCAAAAACCCTTTGCATCAGTAAAGCTATTATGGTTTTTTACAGATATTATCCATAAAGAGATTAGCTAATTTAATCTGACCATCAAGAACTAACAGTCTTAAAAAGGTGCAGTACAATTAAATTCTTTGTATTGCTTCTAAACTAATATCAAAGTTAAGTCTTTTAGCTTTTGGTATCAATACTAGCGTATTACAATATCAAACCAATGTAAAAATCCTGGTAAGGGTGCTTCTTGCAGGTGCTTAACCTAAAAGATTTCTGCAATAGTGATAGCTGCAAAAGTTGTAAACTTGGAGGCTATCTAAGTATCTGGGACCAAAAAGTAATCCACAAACTGTACTGACAATTAGAAAAAAGATTTAGATATCAAACATTATGTTATTTAATAATTTGGGTTTTAAATCCCTTAGATCATAGAATATCATAGAGTTTAGCCCAAGATTAAGACTATAATCACGCGGTACCTCCTATGCATAAGATTTTTCACCTAGAGTGGTTAGGGAAGAATTATAAATGGAGATGGACAAGCTTTATCCTTATTCCAATGTCATGATTTTTTAGTATCATGAGACTCTGTATCCATTAACACTTTGTATTATTGCTATTGGGCCTATAATTTATCTATCTTTTTTAGCACTAGTGGTGCCCACCCTAACCTATTGATTTATGTATCAATCCACTAAATTTGATGATATGTTACTTTCATTAATGCCTCAAACTGATCTTGATCTTATTTCAATTGATGCATTCCTGATCTAAGTTATTTTCATTTGTAATTGAATAGCCATAATATTGATCTATAAGTTTTTGACCAATCACATCTTTTTAAAATAATTTTACTCTATTTTAATTTAATGTTTTTTGAAAGATCAGACAATTGAGTGGCATCTTTATTTTGTAATGATTAATTTAACTCAGCTAATAAGTCTCCTTTAAAGTGGTTTTGTTTTTGAAGATTGAGTTAATTCTGGCTTCTGATTGGGTAGAAAAAGTATATTTATAATTTATAAACTTTCAGGTCTATAAAAAGAGGCATTTTTTCTTAATTGGCATAACTAAATTTATGTTAGTGTAAAGAAAAAGTTAGAGATAGTTTATCAAATTCCTCATAAAGTATCATTATAATTACATAATCAATATAAGCTATCATACACCTGGATATTCTTCTTGGAAGGACAAACATCTAGATGTCTAACATATAGACCTATCCTGAGATCTAAAAAAGGTTGCACAACAATAAAGTTCAAGCTTTATAATATTGCCCCTATTCATTTCTCATTAAAGCCTAAATAAAGACATTATGATAACACTAGGGTTGTGCATCATTTTAATAAAGGTTGTAATTTAAAATTCAAACTATGGTTTTTTTAATTGCTGGGTCATGATAGTTTTCTTTGATCTTATCTTCCCTTACTACAGATCTCCCTTTTGTTACTTAATTAAAGATGGTGATCTATCTTTCTTAAGGTCACTCACCTTATTTTTATTTAATTTCTTAAAGATTAGGGCTAAAAACTTTATGCAGATACATTATAATTCTGACTGGCCTTATTTACTCATACCTGTTTTATTATCTCAAAAATTTAATAATTAGTTTGAAAGTAAACCCATTAGGCTTCACTAGCCTTAATCTAGTACCTTGAAGTTTAAAAATTTAAAGTGATAGATCTAGCCAATCTAAAGGGCCAAGTCATCAGATTTACAGTTTACCCTTTTTTATATAAAGTTTTAGCCACATATTGTAGTTGTATGCCAACATATAGTCTGTAAATTTTTAGTTAAGTGTTAGATATAAGATTAGCATAATGGTTTTATCTCTTATAATTAAACCCTATATAGGCAATAAAGTTGAATTTAGTTTAACATTAAACATCTCCATAAAAATTAAGAGTACTACTATTTAGATCTAAGCTAGACAGATTATGTGTCAGTGCAACATATAGAACTTTGTAATTCATCTATCTCTAAACTGAGGAAATGGGGCTCCATGAATTATGATACAAATTATCCTTCATGTTCCCATTTTGATCTGACATGGTGAATCTAGTTAATTTTACATCACAACGTTAGGTGTTTATTAAGTAAACTAAGATCTATAGAAACCTGGTGAATATTGAAGAATCATTTAACATTTTACACATCAAAAACTCACAATGCCCATCTAATGGCAGGATTTTACTATCCAATAACTTTAAATTTTTAAATTTTATTCAAGGTGGGCTGACCTGGGGATGATATTGCACCAATTAAGGGGAAATTGAATGAATGAGAAAGGAGGATAAAACCCAGAAAACCTCCATGCATGGTGTATGATAGGCCAAGGACTCCATGGACCACCTTTGCTATTTGCTATCTTGGGTTGGGGCATTAATGCACAACGCCAACACAGTCATGATTGTCCCCTACCCAAAGTTCATCAACCAGGATTGAACCCGTGGAGGCAGTGGTAGATGTTCCATATTCTAAAACTGAAGTATCCTCCCCTTTACTATCTAATAATCACCCTTTGATTCTAAGATTCAGGTTTGGTGCCCTGCCTCCTATTTTCAAAGTGAAGCGCTTTTTATAAAACACTAGCCTGACTCCAGTAATAATTTCTGTTTTAACTTTGTTTTGTTAGTTATTCTTATAGTTTACTAGAATCTGTAAATTCAACTTCAGAAAATGGTTAATTAATATATGCTGAACTAACACTGATCAGGTTTATTAATTCCCAGGTGGCAAGAGGCTAGCTTGTTCATTACACCTTAACCTGATGTGGTATCTTAAAGGGCCAGGGAAGAGCTGGTTAAAATTTTCAGAGTACATTTTCAGCGTCAGAGGCTGGAAGGCCTAATTAATCTTTATACCTGGAACTTAATTTATTAACCAGATAGGCCAATCTTTCAGGTTGAGTCCAATCAAGTTACTGGAAGACAATTATCTGGTGGTTATCCATATTGGGGGTGACTTATTTAAATTTTGGTCTGGTAGGATGTTAATTGAACTTTGGTAACTTGGGATCCCTATCTATTACCCTCAATACATTTTAAAAGGTATCTATAAAATCCTTTAAATCTTTTGTAAAGATCTATCGCCTATATCTTTCTGGTTAACATTTGAGTTGATAAATTTATTACACCTTTAGATCCTAACCTTGATATATGTCACCTACACGATTTTTTATTTTTGCAACTGATCTTGCTCTTAGAAATACAAGGAGTATAAGGACGCCCTGCCATTTAGTTAATAAAACCCCTTAAAAAGTAGGTTATAACTCCAGATGGTAGCTTTATAGAAATTATGCTATCTGGAATACACTTGAGATTTATTAATATAAGGAGTTGTACTTAGGGTTATAATAACCTATGCTTAAACTAATTAGAATAAATAATGGTTTATGAGCTCTTTCAGTGGCATAGTATTATGATAGAACATCTGTAATAGAAACAGAACCTCTAGAGCGTATATCAAAAAAGCTCAAGTGGACAAGGCTAAAAAATGCCAAGACTTCAAGGTTAATAATGCGGCGTCCAAGGCTGTTATTAATATGTTCTTAGTAAGTTTTCAGGGATAAAATTGTATAGAAAGCAATTAAAGTATTATCAGAATAGATGCTTAAGTTTCAGAGTTTTTTACTTTGGTAGAGATTATAAAAAGCATGGCATGACACAGGCTTTGTAAAATATGCAAAGATGTCGAGTTTATGCTCCAAATTTTTAGGGCAACATGAATCAACCCTTAATAGAAAACCTTTTAGATATCAAAAATTTCTTCAATAACAACAATATAGCAAACTCTAATCAAAGTCTAAAGTTGGATTTTTAACCTTTTTATTTTTTTAGTGTTGGTATCCTACAAAATTGGATTAAAAGATTAGCAAAGTATACAAAATATTGGGGATTAGGGGGGCTGATTAGGGCTTAGTAAATTGGATGTGAGTTTTATAAACTTCTACAATTAGTTCGATATTGAGTTTTAAAATCTATCCACTTTCAAGGGTAACACTTGAATTTTCTTTAAAGTAGGGTCTTTGGGGTCTTCCTTGATGCTAAATTACCCTCTTTTCATGCGCTTTTATAGTATTTTGGCCTGCAGGATGGTCTACTACCCACTTAATATCTATTATATCTGAGAGATTAGCTATAGATTTGAGAATGAGTTTCTGGGATTTAAATGGTCATTTTCTTACCATTTTATAGAGCTCACAGGTAGAATTATATTCATCTGTGGTATAATATATAATAGCTAGTCTATAAGTTCAAGCTGTATGGGTAGCAAAGTTGTGAGTTTATAGGGTTCTTCGCTATAATGGTAACTTTGTTGATATAAAATCAGCGGTATTCAAGAGATACACTGAAGGATTTTGCACAGGGTTCAACCCACTGAGCAACTAGGATGAATGATTTGATAATAGTCATCCTTGAAATAAGAATAAACTTAAAATAAATATAGAGCACTCACTCCCACAACTCTTCTTTATTTAATAAATTTAATACAGCGGATTCTCGCTGTTCCTCTGACCCTAAACTACTATCAACCTAACCTCCTTAATCATCTCATCTTGCCTATATTGTAGCGACTTCAGATGATACCACTTCCATGTCTTAGTAATTTAATTCGCCATATCTCATTGGTTCCGTCAATTCTTCCTTTGCTATTTCACAATCGCCTAATTCAAGGCAATTTCCCAACAACCCAATATTGCCTCATCTCGAGGCAATCAAATGATCATTACTTGTATTAAACTTGATGGATCCTATCCATTCTGCCATAACAACTTAGGGCTTATCATCCAGTCATATCAGAATCGTGACACTACCCCCCTTCTAACTGGATGATAAGGCTCCTATTGCTTATAACCTGGAGGAACTTTGCATGCACTCAGTTGATGATCTGACTTCTAGCAGGGTCCTTAATAGTATATTAATCCACCCTGGTCTTCTCAATAACTTTGAGAGGCACAATCCAGATACTGGCTAACATGTTTTTACTAAAAACCATGTTAGTCATGGAATAGGACCATGTCCCCATCTTTGAACTGTGCTAACCCACTACACCATACCTGATCAGCAGCTTGAGTCTTATTCTTTTTGGCTAAACTGATTAAGTATGCTTCAGTTTGCAACTTGATTAAGGTGTCAGCTAGAGTCATCAAATGACGTTGGGATCCATTCTGCCAGTATCTTCTACACAGGAGTATCGCAGCACCAGAAGGGCAGGGTGTTAGCCGTATATTAATTGAAAGGGACTCTTCTCCATGGCCAAATGATAACTAATATTATAAGCAAAGATGGCGGTGGACAAAAGGGAGCTTCAATCTGAGGGTTGATCTGCTACTAATTTATGTAGTATGTTCACTAAGTCCCATTGACTCGCTCCACCATTCCATTAGATTTGTGGTGGTATGGGGTTGTCAAAACCCTCAGATGGCCATTAGCTCATTAAGCTTTGGAAGAATGTGGAAAGTGAAGTTAGTTACATTATCAGTAAGGAGGAACTGAAGGAAGCCATGCCGCTGAATTATGCGTTACATTATGAATTTGGTTACTGTGACTGCCCCTAAGTCTCATATTGACCTGGCTTCAACCCACCAGGTTAAGTGGTCAATTGCCATCAAAATGTACTTGAACCAATTAGCTATCAAAGGCAGAGGGCTGACAACATCTAGGGAAACCATATGCCAAGCAAAGTGTGGCTTCATTAACTGGTATGAGGTCTGCTGGCGGAACAGCTTTTCCACTTGGCACTGGTGACAGGAGGAGATAGTATCAAACACATCAAAGCTTATGCTTTCCCAGTAATACTGAGGCCACAATAATTCCAATCTCTTGCACATGCCACCGTGCTCAATGGCCTATGTGCGCTAATGATAACAGTTGAGCGGGTAGAAGGTCTTGGGACATTCACGATAGTGTCCCCTATCTGCATATATAATTCCCCATTTTTCTGGAACGTATTGGCCCTTATCCCCTCCATTACCTTGATGACTGGAGGCGGTACATCGTCATACTTGCCGCTAAGCATCTTATCAAACACTATATCACTCAGATCCATCATAACTGCAATCGTGGGTAATCTTAATAAACAAACGGTATTTTGGTGTTTTGCTCTGGGTTGGTGAAGAGTTTTGAAATTGTATGCCTTCAGTTTAAGAGCCCATTGGGCCAGACGCCCTTCAGGCTCTTTAATATTCTGTAACCAGCGTAACAAGGCATGATACATTACAACTTTGAATTTAACCCCATGCAAGTACACCCAAAATTGGTTATAGGTGTAGATCACAGCCAAGAACTCCCACTCAGTCACAGTATAATTGTGCTCATGGCTGTTCAAACTATGACTACAGTATGCTAAGGGGTGCTCTTCTCCTTCCTCATCTTTTGGTATAGGACTGCCCCTACAGCGGAAAGGGATGCATCCATCTGAACGATGAACTCTTTTTCAAAATTGGGATAGCGTAACACCAGTGCACTGGTTAACACCATTCAAAGTGTATCAAAAGCGCGTTGCTGACGTTCCGTCCATTCAAACATAGTGTCCTTTTTTAATAACTCAAATAGTGGGCTCCCAATACAGCTGAAGTTAGGGATGAAGCACCAGTAATATCTGACCCTTCCCAAAAAGACCTGTATATCCCACTTAATGTTGGGTGGAGTCATTTTTTGAATAGCTTCCACCTTAGCTGGTTGAGGTCTCAGCCCTGTGGCATCAACCACGAATCCCAGGTACTACAGCTGGTCCTCAAAGAAGTGGCATTTCTGGGGTTTGATCTTGATGTTGGCCTCAGCAAGCTGGTGGAATACAGCTTCTAAATGGTTGAAATGTTCAGAGAAGGTTTAGGAGAAAACATTAATGTCGTCAAGGTATACAAGGATGCACGACAGCTTTAGGTCCCCAAGCATAGTGTCCATCGCCTGTTGAAACGTAGCCAGGGCATTACACAGCCCTTGTGGCATCTGGGTTGGTTGAAAAAAAACCTTTGGATGTGATTACAGCGCATTTCTCCTGCTCTGCCAGTGACAACTTGATTTTCCAGTAGCCCGAGATCAGGTCCATAACTGAGAAGAAACGAGCTCCACCTAGCTGATCCAAAGCGTCGTCAATCCACGGTAAGGGATATGATAACTTTTTAGTGATGCTGTTGAGCTTTTGGTAGTCAATTACTACATGGTTAGTACCGTCCTTCTTTTTTACAGCAATAACAGAGAAGCCCATGGACTCTTCAATGGTTCAAGCATCCCTTGCACTAATAGCTTGTCAATTTCCTTGGTTACTAATTCTTCCGCCACCCTTGATTGGTTGATCAGCCTTGACCTGATGGGAGGATGATCTCCAGTGTCCAGCCTATGAACCACCTTCCGCGCACATCCTAAATCATGGTCATAGACAGCAAAAATCTCTTTATATTTTTGAAATAAAGCTATTGCCCTATCCTTCTGTGGTTCTGACAGCCCCATTAATTCATTGCACAATACAACTGCCATTACATTGAGCTGTGGTTTGAAAGTCAGACCAAATTCCTATAGTGACCCAAATCCATGAACCAAAAAAACCTCCTCAATGTGGATTAAGTGTAAATACGCCACTATTTGGTGGCAGCGGATTTGCAGTAGTACTGTTTGTAGATTTGCAAGCAAAACTTTGATCTCCCCCTGCCCTGGTAATATAATGCCTGGGGCAACGTGGGGCTCAAACCGTGATTGCTGATACGGCCCAATAACCTGCCCATAGAGTCCGTCTGGAACTTTAATCACCAAGTCAGAGTTCACTATAACTTGATGCCCAGATGGAATAGATATAGGTCCAGCAGCTCTGAACGGCAGCCCTTGATATTCATAAATCTTTTGGGGAAGGGCCTGGGTTTTTCCCTTTAACTGATGGTAGTGCACAGGGATTATTCAGTCGCTATAAGCTAGGTTGATATTCACCATATGCACCAGATCATTTGGCACTCCACTAGAGGTGAAGTAATTTGGGATTAGCTGACTAATATCACAAAAGTCTCGTCTGTAATATCAATGATAGCCTCATAGTGTCACAAGAATGCAGTTCCAATTAACATATCGTAATTGCTACATGGTAACGCTATAGCTGGAGCTACCATGACAATAGAATTAAACTGCAGCGGAAGCGCACTGTATGCTCCCTCTGAGACCATATTTTCCACTCCATCAGTGCCATATACCATCTATTGTTCCACATCCAGTTTTATTGTCAACCTGACCACCAATTTGGTGGAGACTATATTGATGGGGGCACCAGTATCTATGATGGCATGGACTCAGGCCTTAGCTACAACCAGGTCACAGTAAGTACATTCATAGTGAGACGCATCTTGACTGTTTATAACATGTACATCTAAGAAATCCCTGTTTCCAAGGAAACACGCAATCCCCTCACCAATTATGGGGTATTTTTTTATAATAGTATTGACCAGAAGGGCGACGCTTACTGCTTGCAAGAAAGGTGCATCCGAGTAGGGGTCTAAATTTTCAGGGGAAACTTGGTTGAACATTTGGTAAGCATACGGCTTGACCTTCATCTGGGACCCCTCTTCCACCATAGCCGCAGACTGCACTCATGTCAAAACATTCACCCCCCCAAACAGCTGCTGTTATAGAACTGAATCATAGTGCAAGGGAACTTCTGCTGAATATTCTAAATTGGGTTTAGATGGGACGTTTGGGTTTGGTATAGTGGAGGTAGAGAGTCCCTTCTCTACTCCGCTCTGACTTTTCCCTAACCATACTGTTCTGGCTGTACACAAGAGACCAGTTGATTAGGGCACCATCGTGCCAGATGCCCCTGTCAACTGCATTTGAAACAACTGACCTCATAGGGCCCACGCCCCTGATTAATGTGAAATAAGCCACATCAAGAGTTGGGCTGGGGACGATAAGCAGGTATGAGGTGGATGTTTAACTGCTGATGATAGCTTGGTGGAATCTGAACTGGATTGACAAAGTTACCCAAGTAAGATGATTAAGCAGCTATAGCAGAAGGATTTTGCTCAGTATTAGGTGGAGGGACGTTGGCTGATATACGGTGCAAAAACTGAACAATTTTAAGCAAAGGTACATCTTCATCCAACAGTGGGATCATAACGTTATGTAACTCATGGTATGGATTCACAGCAGAAGTTATTGCAATACACACATTAGATATGGATACAATTCTGGCCCCAATTAGCATATGAGCTTATGCCATAGTTTGCTCAGCAAATGCGGTGAGGGTCTCATTCCACTGAAACCTGATGGTCAAAAATTCAGCCTTCCACTGTGACATCTTTGCAGTTCCGCCAAACAACCTCAACACCGTCTCTTTGATTTCTTGGTATATAATGGAACTGCCTGAAAGGTAACAGACGACTTGATCAGCACTTCTGACATCCAAATAAGAAATCAACAGTTTTTCTCTCCATCAATCTGAGAATCCTTTAGTTGCAATTTCAAATCGCTTAAAGAACTCATGAATATTCACTTCACGATTGATTGGAGGCAGCTTATTGCAGCAAACCTCCTTGAGCAGCTCATCTTACTTCTTTAAGCACAGCGTTCGATGCCAGTTTTGGCTTCACATAGGCAACTGACCCAGAATGTTGGTTAAAATATTACATCAAGACAACATGAACGCAACATAGTTGGCAAGTGGATTTTTATCATTCTTATAATTGATCAATGGGCCCCCTGTAGTGAGCACCACTATTATAAAAATGGCGGTATTCAAGAGATACACCAAAAGATTTTGCACAGGGTTCAACCCACTGAGCAATTAGGACCAACAATGTGATGATTGTCATCCTTAAATAACAGAATAAACTTAAAATAAATATGGAGCCTCACTCCCACAACTCTCCTTTATTTAATAAATTCAATACAGCGGATTCTCGCTGTTCCTCTGACCCTAAACTACTAACAACCTAACCTCCTTAATCATCTCATCTTGCCTACATTGTAGCAACTTTGGATGTTACCGCTTTTATGGCTTAGTAATGTAATTCGCCATATCTCATTGGTTCCGTCAATTCTTCATTTGCTATTTCACAATCACCTAATTTGAGGCAATTTTCCAACAACCCAATATCGTTTCATCTCAAGGCGCTCAAATAATCATTAATCAAATTAAACTAGATGGATCCTACCCATTACACCATAATGACTTAGGGCTTATCATCCAGTCATATCAGAATTGCGACATTTGTTACAGGAGAATCTAAAATTAACTTGAATTATAAGCACTTAATTTTGCCTTAGGAAATTCACATTTATCCCACAAACCTACAGAATTCATATAGTAGCTTAAAAAAGTAGGGTGCTAATGTTATTATTTTTATTAATATCTAATACTTAGAAGGTGTTTATTTTTCTGTAACTTTTGTCAGAAAATCAGTTGACTGAAAAATAAGACCACACTGACAGCTAGCCAACTCCATGATACTCACTGCTGCCACAATGGTGAGATAGCCTTTTTATATTTATAAGACTTGGGGAACTAATTTTCACTGAGATGGTAATATGCAGATATTCTGCTGCTGTGGAGATAGCAAAGTACAGATAGTATATGCCATCATTATGGCGTCATTATTCCATCATCAATATGGTAGTTTAAATCAAAAGACCCGCTCACCTGTCAGATATTACAATTATTGGCTAACTTTTGAGGTTTTCTCATTAGAATGTACATGATGTCTCATATATTTAATTAAAATATTTGTATGCAAGAGGCTAAGTCAGAAACATGAGCAATAATCTACTGCCAAAACAATTATTTTTTCCACAAATTCCGAGTGCTGAGATGGTGATCAGTATGATGCCTAAGTCCAACCCTAAGGGAATAGTTACGCAGGGGCAACTAAACAATTTTGGCGCCTTCAAAGATTGCCCAAGTGAGAGATGATAATGATATAGGAAGCATCAGCGGTATATCTGATAGTGGTAGTAAAAAGTGTAGATGCAAACCTGTGACATCACCAGGCAGTGCAATTCTGTTGTTTATTTAAAAAATAATTTTACTAGAACTATTTTTTTATATCATAATTTTCTTGCAGGGTAGAAATTATTACATTGCTATACTGTTTCATTAGTGGCTATATAAGCTTGACCAACATAAGCTGAATTTACTAAAATGATTCTCACTACATGGGATTACTTAAACAACCACTAATTCTCTTCCAACCCATTTGGACCATGATGAGCTCTCATTTCTTTGACTGTTCTCCATCTCACACTGTTGGAATTTGAGATAATGAGCAAATTCTGCACTTCTAAATTGAGCCATAATGAGTTGACTCTCAAATCTATTTTAATGAAAATGACTTCAGGATTCTCATCCCAATTCCTGAGTCACATGGGGTGGTGTTTCCACTGATTCGGTCAGGTGGGTGGCAAAATTCATTGAGGATGCCCATGAGGCAGTAAATCTGAAAGACCAGGAAAGATCCTGAATGGATGGGGACATGGCAATCCTCAAAGCACCTTGTCCTCACTCACCCTATAAATATTGACAACTTTAACCTAATAAAAGATTTAGTATTATAACCATCTTTCCGTCTTCTTCTTGACCCTTTTATGAATTTGCAGCTTTGAGCCACCTTCAGAACTCAGCAACAGCCTAGAGAACTGAAATGCTACCGAACGTGGTGCTTACTACAGGTGACTCCAATCTGTCCCAAGTGAAAACGTCTACTGCAAACAATGGAAAATACTAGCAGCCCTGAAGAATAATCCGCTGGTTGGTTGAGAAGCGTTGCCCAATGGGTTATTACCTCATGATACTAAATACCACCTGCGCAAACTGAAAGGTTAGAATTCTGGGCTGCATTCCAATTCTCCCCGCCCTCTATTGATGGAAGTCAGTAATAACTTCAGTATGAGAACCTTAACAATGTTATCCAACAATTATCAATTGGGATCTACTCCATGGGTGCTTGCTCCAGCTGTTCCCACGCCCTTTCCATCCCCTCTACCATGTGGGACCTCTATGACTAGGCCCAGTTACCAGCAGGAGAACAGGCACTGGGTCCCAAATGATACCTCTGAAACTTTGTTCACCCAGCTATTCATCACCTACTCCAACTAGTTGGATTGCACCATCAAGAGGTCTTCTGACAACTGGGGCTCACCCAGGCCCTGCACAATCACATCATTGATTTTTATAACGCAGCCTCATCCTTTTGATCATGACAACCACAAGGCCATTATTGATAAACCGATGGCTGATCAATGAGGTCCAAAACCAAATTATGGTGTTAGATAGCGGGATCTCTGGCTATCTTGAGGACCAGCTGCGTCAGAACGTCCAACTTCTTGAGGCAACATAGTATCATCGCATCCTCCAAGTTGAGGATCTGGTATGACCCTTGCAACAACATTATTGGGAGCTAGCCTCTAGCAACTACACCTCCATAAGTGAAGGTCTTGAAGGGCCTAGGGGGCCCGAAGGCCCCAAAGGGCGTGTAGGTCCCAGAGGGCCAGAGGGTTCCCATGGACCTCCCGGGCCCCCAGGTCCCTCAGCGCCCACACCCAATGACTCTGAGGACCCATGGCGTAAGATTGTGAAACAGCCTTGGCTGCCCTACATGATCAAATTTGGGGTGTAGCTCAGGGATGCAAACTCTGAGTAGTGAAGTCCCCCTCAACCCTAGGGTCTCCATGAAGCACTGTCAGACAAAATGGACAACCTCAGTGCCTTCATCAAGCTTACCAATACTTGCATCTCTCAGCTCTAACAAACTTGTTGAGGGTTCAAAGCCCGTTTGACTACCCTCAAGAGCCAACTTTACCTTCAGGGCGCCGACATTCAATCCCTAAAGGAGCAACTTGCAAATAAGGCTTCCATTTCCTCCCACAACCATTATTGGGATGTCATCCAAGAGGACCTTGAGAGTTAGAAGCGATGGCTAGACCAGCATGCCCCCTGTGACTATGTAGAAACTGAGATCTTGGAGTCAGCGGCTATCCCTGATGTTAAAACCCTTTCCACCCCTATTGTAACTAACTTTAAACCTAGCTTTAAAGAGAGGTTCACCCCCATCCAGGAGAGAATTGCCTCCTTCCTGTACAAATATAAGATCTCCATGGAGGTGGTCACTGACTGGCGGAAGGTAAAGAATATTCACTCCTGCCTAGATAGAACTGCCCAGAAAATAATGACCCCCATTTGAAGGAGTGCAACACCTGGGAACAGGTCTGTACAGCCTTAATTCAAGGGTTCGGCAGCAATCAAACCCTGGCCAACCAAAAACAGGCGTTCATGGGTATCTGACTATATAAGGGAGAAAGCCTCAATGAGTTTAACAGCTGCTTTTTTGCCCAAGCACAACCCTTAGTCACTACAAATTGTATTACTCTGGATGATGCTACTACCGCCATCATTTCTGCGTTGGGATCCTACCCCGAGGTTCAGATGCATATGATTGAAAAAAAGAATGAGTTTACCTACATCTGAGAGATCAAGGAAGCGCTTAAAGAGATCTCTACGTCAATTCTACACTCTAAGGCTACATTTACAGACTCCTCTAACTGTCCTAGAGTCCATGTGGTCAAAAACCAGAAAAGTCCTTGACCTCAATGCACTTAAAGTAATGATTTCAGACACAATGCCTATACTTGTTGAAAAGCTTGCCAAGGAGGTGGGAAAAGGGCCACCAGCATGAAGAACGAGGGGCTTCAAGCTGACATCCCTACCCAGCCTCAAGAATCCTCCATAACCTTGAATGAACTGGGAGCTATCATACCTGGAGATAAAGTTTCAATATTCAATGATAATAAGGAAGTTGATACTACTTACTCTTCTTATGATGACTCTACCATGTTCCTCAAGCTGCCGCCCCAGTTTGGAAGTCTGGTTACCCAAGTTGCAGTTCTAGTTCATAAAATTCCGGTACTTTCCATATTTGACAGTGGCTCCCCCGTGAACATCATATCATCCAAGCTAATGAAGCGCATCAAGATAGCTCCAGATTTGCCACACTATATAAAGTATGGCATGGATGGCTCTCAAGTTACACAATCTAAGATGCTTATTCCTCACTACCGTTGCAGTTTAGAAAACTTGGTGTAAATACCCCAATGTAGCTCTGGATAACCCTAGCTATGACCTGCTCCTTAGGACTCAGTTCCTTTGAGACTATTCAGCAGTACTCTATTAGATAGTGGCTTATTATCCCTACTAGGGCATCGGGTCCCTCTGATCTTTGAGACCTCTTGAGATTCTAAAACCAAGGTCAAAGCCTAAGCCTGTCTACTGGAGAGTGAAGGCTGAACCAATCAGCTCAAATATCACATTAAGGGCTCCTGAGTCCTGTTGCCCCCTCCTGCTGTTGATAGGCAAGAGGGCATGATGATATACTTACCTAGGGAGACTACAATAAATCCAAAGTCCCAAGTCATTACTGAAACCCAGGTCCATGTCAACATCCCCTCAGGATACCTATTGGAAAACTTGAGGCCTAGACAATCTGTCCACAAAGGAGGTGCTAACTTTCCCAGGGATCCTAGATCCAGTTTATGCTGGATCTATATCAGTGTTGCTGGCCAACCTTACTGACAAACCCAAATGTAGGTCCTAACAGTCCTGCCGTCTATGTCCGCCTTCTACCAGTGAAGGCTATTGCTGATGTCTGAAGCTTTGGGGACTTAAGAGATTTTGGCTTGGAGACACCTCCATCGGTCAACCTGGTCAACACTAATATCAGCAAGGACCTCTCAGATGACCAACAAAATAAAGTTTAAGAGTTGTTGGAAGAGTATTTGGACCTATTTTTGGCCTTGAACTACAACTTTGGAAGAATGAATGAAGTCCTACATCATGTGAAAACTGGGGACGCTCCCCCTTCCGGTCCTGAACTTACCAAAAAAGAAAGGTTGAAGTAGCCCAGGTGGCAGTGGAACTCAAACAACTACTCGACGCCAGACTCCTGGCACCATTGCGCAGCCCTTGGACATCTCCCCTTCTTCTGGTTTGGAAGACGGACGGCAGCCACTGGGTGGTGATGGACTACCAATGACTCAACACCATCACCAAGAAGGACAGTTATCCTCTGCCACAAGATTGACATTTCTCTATGTCTGCATGCTATATCCCAGTACTTTTCCACCATGGACCTTGCCAGCAGATATTATCAGGTTGAGCTCGCCCCAGAAGATCAAGCTAAATGCACGCTCATAGCCAATGAAGGACTATTTGAGCCCGCAAGGATGCTCCAGGGCCTTTGTAACGCTCCAGCCACTTTCCAACGTGCCATGGACGGGATCCTTGGGGACTTGAAGCTTTCATGAGTCCTTGTCTACCTAGATGACATTACTGTCTTCTCACAAACCTCTAATGGGCACATTGAGCATCTCAGGGAAGTCTTAATTTGGCTATGGAAGGCTTCCATTAACCTTAAAGCTTCAAAGTTCTCTTTCTTCCAATCCAAAATGAAGTTCCTGGGACACAAAGTTTCAAGGAAGGCATCCAGCCTATACCAGACAAGGTCGACGCCATAGAGTGAATGTCATGCCCCCAAAGCTTAAGGGATATCCAGGTATTTCTAGGCATGGTGGGCTATTATCGTCAGTTTATCCCTCAATTTTCTGACCTAGCTGAGCCATTGTTCTACTTCCTGCTGAAGAATGTGCCATTCGAATGGCGGCCTGAACAAGAACATGCTTTTAATGTCTTGAGGACTGCTCTATGTACTAAACCCATTCTAGTCCACCCAAGCTTTGACCGACCCTTCTTGTTGTTTATGGATGCAATTGATGTTGCCATCGGGGCTATCCTAGACCAACATGATGAAAATCAAGTTGACCATCCTGTGGCCTATTTTAGTAAGGCGCTGAGTAAATCTGAATGAAATTACAGCGTTACTAAGAGAGGTGCATGGTTGTCTTTCTAGCCATCAAACATTTCCGGCCTTATCTCTAGGGTACTCATTTTACTATTGTTACAGACCACTCCTCACTCCGGTAGTTCCAGCAAATGAAGGACCCTGATGGCCGACTAGCCAGGTGGGCTTTATGACTGAAAAGCTATGATTTCTTCATAGTCCATTGTGCAGGCGTGATTTACTAAAATGCTGACGGCCTCTCCAGGATGCCGGTGCAAGCATCTTTGACCCCTAAGGAGGACAGGCTATATGATCTAATAGGCCGATCTGAGCTATGGTAGCTGGAAACTCCTGAGGTCAAAACTGAGCTCTGAAAGATGACTCAAGACACTCAAATTAAAGTTGGGCTGCTTTACAAGAAGGTCAATAGAAGTGACTCCCTTATGTCTTCCCCTCCTTCTGAACTGATGTTATTCTAGAGGGCCACTCTACTGTGGGACATGGGCCGTTAAGAAGTCTCATGAATGGCGGAAGTCATAATGTTACTGGGACAGAATGGTAGAAACCATCCAAGAGGCCTTGGAGCCATGTATGACTTGCTGATCTCAAGACCAAGCCAATCCTCAATTCCAACACTCTGTTGTCACCCCAACTGGGCCCTTCTATGTAGTTATCATTGATGTGGTGGGCCCTTTTTCCACTGGGTTGCATGGCCATAAGTATATTATCCTAGCCATGGACCACTTAACCAAGTGAGTTGAAGCGATTTTGGTCCCAGTTGCCACTGCCAAAGCCACAGCTCTCTTCCTTGTTTGATCCATTTTCACACAGCATGGGTTCCCCCAAACCTTACTTTCAGACAATGGTTTGAACTTAACTTCACAGGTAGTACAAAAACTTACCTCACTATTTGGCACTACCTAAAGTTCTGCTGCCCCTTACCACCCATCTACTAATGGGTGGTAGAGCGCGCTAATATAAAACTCTTATTTCCATTTTACAAAAGTTGGCCGCCTCAGATCCTGACCGTTGGAACCAATACCTACTCAGCGCTTTGTTTGCCTACAGGGTAATCTACCACCAATTCATCAAGATGTCTCCATTAGAAACCCTATATTAGCGTGCATCTTGGGTACCAAGTAGCATCCAGCCATTGCTCAAGGCCTCCATAACTGAGAACTCCTAATTAGATATTAGGGCCCTAGACGAAGAAATTGTTTAGCTTCAAGCCCTAGCCTCACAAGGCATCATGTCCGCTACAGGAAGAGAGACATCACAATTTAATCTTGGCCGACCCTCCTTACCAACTATCCAACTAAATGACCTCGTTTTTTATCACCATCAACCAGGATGCTGACAAAATAAGCTAGACGTTCTTTGGTCTGGACCCTATAAGGTCATTCATAAGGTGAAGTCTGAGTACTCCATTGTATTATTAACTAGGGGACTGTGGTCAATTGGGTGCATGGCCAGTTACTTCAGCCATATACCCCCCTCTGACAGGATCTTAAAGGGGGCGTTGTCAGGATTTAAGATAATGAGCAATTCAAATTCCCCACTTCCAAATTGAGCTGTAATGATTTTGACTCTCAAACCTATCCAAACAA